>JAKJMR010000973.1:12147-28772 GCA_024449315.1 Daboia siamensis | reverse complement strand
GGGGGGGGGGGGGGAGAGGAGGGAGGGAGGGAGGGTCAGGCCTCTCCTCTTGAGAACAGCTCCCCCATCTCCAGGCAAAGAACACCCCCCCCAGCACTGTGAGTTCCGCATGCGGGGCCATTATCACTGCCTCCGCCCCGGCTGCTTCTTCGTGACCAACATCACCACCAAGCTCCCCTGGCACGTGAAGAAGCACGAGAAGGCCGAGCGAAGGGCCGCCAACGGTTTCAAGTACTTCACCAAGCGGGAAGAATGTGGCAGGCTGGGTAAGCGGCCGGGACGGGGACAACCCACACCCACCCACCCACCCACACACACACACACACACCCCGGAGGAGCCTCCACACTCCTTCCAGCTTTTGGGGAGGTTAAACGGGTTTTTCAAGGTCGTTTTGTTCAACTTGACTTCGTCCCTTTGACTTGGGGCTCCTTCCTCGATAAGCAGCTGGGGCTCAAACGTTAAAGTCCTGGGCTGCCACGCCGGGCAAGGTCGAGCCACCCGTCCGTCTTTCCTCCTCCTGCCCTTCTTCGACTGTCTTGGCCGTCAGATCCTGATGTGTGTGCGGGGAGGGGATGAAACAACTGCAAACCGTTCCTTTCTGGTCCTTTGTACCCACTGCCCCATTTTCATGGCAAGCCCCACCCCCCCAGGATAGAAACATGGTCCCGTCCCCCAGATGGCCCTGCCTTAGGCGTGGGTTCCGCTAGCAGCCAGGGCGGCCCTGCCTTTCCTGATGCCAATCCCTGGCGAAGCAGAGGCACATCAAAGCGCCCAAACTGCACGGAGGCAGCGGGTGTGGCTGGCGGCTGGCTTTGCCGGGAACAAAGGCCGGGCCAGCCCCCGCCGGTTCCTTCAGCAGTGCCCAGATAGTTTGCCCACCTGGGGCAGAGGCTGGTGCGTGGGAGCAGCCAAAGGGAGCCTGGCTTGTCTTGGCCTTCCCCGGTCATCTCCGAGACGTTCGGCGTCCCTCGGGCTACGTCTGCTTCTGGGTCTTCCCCCCTTTGGCTGCTCAACTTCGGCAGCGGAAAGCCGAAATGGCAACCCTCCTTTATCCCGCCCGCTCTGGATCCTGGAGGGAAGCAGAAGGATGGGTGCCCTTCGTGTGCCTGGCACCCTCGCCCCTCCTGAAGGCCCCCCCCCAGACTGTGGAGGGGACGAGGGGTACGCACAAAAGCACCCCGAAAGATTCAAAGGCCGGGAGGGGGGGGTGGGAAAGCGACTCCGTTTTGTACTTGCAAAAAGCAAGCAGACTTTCTCGGTTTCTTTCTTTCTTTCTTTTTCCCTTTGAAAATGTTTACCTTCTCATTTCTTCAGTTCTGGGGGGGGGGGGAAACAACCTCGAGGAAGTCCAGTTAACTTTTGGGACAAGAAGAGGTCATCAAGCTATTCTCCAAAGCCCCCCCCCGAGGGTGGAGACTTCATCAAGGAGAGAAGCGACTTGGAACTAAGGAGAAACTTCCCGATTTGTCTTAACCGGTGGAACCGCTTGCCACCGGGCGTTGTGGAGGCCTTTTGAGAAGAGACTAGACAGCCCCTTGTCTGCTCGGGCGGGGGGGGGGGGGGGGGGCTAGAAGACCCCCAAGGTCCCTTCCAGCTCTAACCCTGACTTGGGTGGTTGAGGGTCTGCACAGACTCCGTTTCGTACTTCATCGGCCAGGAGGGCAGCAAGGCACCGGCTGTAGCCAGGGCAAGAAACAACAAGGCCCTGGGCCCACCCCACCCCACCCACCTCCTTCACCTGGCTCCTGGCTCAGGAATGCCAAGAGGCTTGGCGCTTGGCTGCCGTCCGGCACATCACCGGGGCCACGCAAAAGCGTCCGACGATACCCGACAGACACTCAGCTCTCCCGGCAACGGGCAAGCCTCGGCCTGCCTGCCTGCCTGCTGTCCGTCAACTGTCTCACCCCCAGCAGAGCAGGAAGGATGGGGAAGGCAGGGCTGGGAGGAGCGGGGGGGGGGCAGTGTTTGTGTGTGTGTGTGTGTGTTTGTGTGTGTAGGAGAGTCTCTCCAGAAATGCCAGCTCGGCAATGCCCTTCTGGTTGCAATGCTCGCTTTGCAGGCTGACTTGTGAACAGAACTGGGGCAGAACGTGGCTCAGAGAGCCCGTGGCCCCTGCATTTGTTAATTTATCCCTCTGCCCCCCCTTCCCACCCCCCCCAAAAAACCCACTCCAAGTCCGTCAGCAATGGGGTGGGGAACCACGGAGGAGGCCTTTTACGCCCGTCTTTCCGCTGGCAGGTTACATTCGAAAGCCCCTCTAGCTCCGGGGGGGCTTTAGAGCTTGTCAGATTGTGGGGTGGGGGCGAACCGGGGTGGGTGGGTGGGTGGGGGATGGCTGTTGCCTGTTTTTTAATTGATGGTTTTATTATGCTGCTTCTGACGAGATGTATATGGATTTTGGATTTTATTTGTGTTTTCATTGTATGTCATGCTGAGAGAGTATTTGCTATAAGGCAACTAATAAATCTTGGAAATAATTAAATAAAAGTTATAGCGGGCGGCATCTAAGAGGGGGGCCCCTTCCCCTCTCTCTCTCTCTCTCTCTCTCTCTCTCCTCTCTCTCTCTTTTTCTCTCCCTCTCTTTCTCCCTCTCTTTCTCTCTCTCTTTCTCTCCTTTTCTTTCTCTCCATTTCTCTTTCTCTCTTCTTTCTCTTTCTCTCTCTCCTCCCCCTCCACCCCCGCATGTGGAAAACAAGGAATGCCACTTTTAAGACGGCCCCTGGCATCGGCAATTTTTCATAAATTTAAAACGGCTTGCCAATTAAGCCCTTTTAAAAACTGATCAGTTTTAATTTGTTCAACCTGCCAATTAATAAATTAAGTCCGGGCGGGTTTGACTTGGGTCTCTCTGTAAGTCATTTGGGTTATCCGGGAAGTGCCGCTCTCCATCTCCTGTTTGACCTTCACACCCTCCTCCTCCTCCTCCTCCTCTGCAAAGGAGACAGGCAGCTTCCGGGGGGGGGGGGGGGCGGCTGGCCCACCTAGGGCTGGATCACAGGCAATCTGGCTTTGGGGGCCCTCCCTGCTTCTTCCATTTGTGGGGAGGGGCAGCGTCCCCACCTGCCCCCTTCCGATGCTCTGCGAAGATGGGGAGGCGAATTCTCAGCAGAGGAAGCGTTTGATTCCCGAATCGCGGAAGACCGAGTGCCAAAGTGGGGGTCCCGGCCTCCCCACCCCACCCCACCCCCCACAGCAGCCCCCATCGCTACGGGGCACACTTGGAGTGCCTCCCTTCCCTCTGAGGTTCCAGATCGGCTGTGGGGGAAGCGCTCCGGATCTCTTTCCTCCCGGCCATGGATCCAGATTAGCGTCTGGGCTACATCTGCTCCCGTCTCTCCGGCGTTGGTTGCCGGCTTGGGCCATTTGCGACTCTCCCCTCTTTCCTCCCAGGCTGCAAATACAACCAGGTCAACAGCCACTTCCACTGCATCCGCGAGGGCTGCCAGTTCTCCTTCTTGCTGAAGCATCAGATGACGTCCCACGCCAGGAAGCACATGAGAAGGATGCTGGGGAAGAATTTTGATCGCGTCCCCACACAGGTGAGCGTCACTTCCTCCCGGCTTCCGTGTTTGCGGCGCCTGGGAAGGCGGGAAGCATGGAAAGCTCGGGCTGTGGGGCCTGTCCTCTCCGGACGGCCCCCCCCAAATTTGGCCCTCTGGGATCCTGGCCCACCTCGAGGGAAGGGGTGGTTAGGAGAAGGAGCACCTTCTCCTGAAGCGTCGGCATCCCTCGGGACCACCTAGGGCAGAGGGCAGCGGGACGAAGCCGCCCTCCCCAGACTTGCCGAAGCCTGGACCCAAAGACACGCCTGGTGTGAACGAAACAGAATTCAATTAGAGCGAAAGAAATTAAATGCGGCTTAATGGGATTACCACCCCGTGCGCTGACTGGCTTTTTCCCCTCGTGGGATATTAAAAGTCACAATTCCTCAGAGGTTTCCTCGTGGGCCTCCAGAGGGGTGACCCTAGCCCCCCCCCCCCCCCCCCCCTTCCCGAGCGCCACCCCCGATTGTCGCCCCCTTCTCCCCCGCTTCTTTCCTGCAGATGGAGGGCTGCTTTGCAGCGTCTCCTGTGCCCCCCCACGCCCCCCACCCCGCAGGCAGGGCAGGAGAGTTAAGATCCACAGGGGTGGGGGGTGGGAATTACCTGCTGCCCCCAGCCACCTTGGCCCCACCTTTGCTTCTGGGAAGAGAGGCAGAAAGCAGCCAGATCTTCTCCTCCCAACCCCAGCTCTGTTTGCCCCCCCCAAAAAAAGTCACCCCTGCCCCCTCCCTTGTCTTACTGCAGGTCATGGGCCACCCTGCTAGGAATGACAGCCTCCCTCAAGTGACCAGCCTGGCCCCCAGCCCAGCTTCATCAGGCACCCCTGCCTCCTTTCAGGGAGCTCCCAGCCTGATGGATCCCGAGACGGAGGAGTACTTGGATTACGCCGGATGCAGCCCGGGCGCCCTCTCTTCCGAGTCCTCCAACATGGACCGCAGCTGCTCCAGCACCCCAGTGGGCAATGAGAGCACCTCGGCAGGTGAGTGTGTGTGTGTGTGTGTCCCCTTCTGCCCCCTCCCAGGGTCCCCAGCCAGGCTGGACTCTGCGAGAGGCTATGGCCTCTGGGTTAGGGGAGAGGGGGGTCTTCTTTTTTTCTCCTCCAAACGTGGAGGGCCCTGGACGCTCTTGGGACGAGGGATGAGTGGAAGAGCCTCACCAGCTTCAACAGAGTCTCGGAGGGCTCTGGGAAGCCGAGCCAAGCGCGCTGGGCCCGAAGACGCCAGGGACAGGAAGTCAATGGCGTTGGCTGAAAAATCTCCACAACCTCATTGATTAACGTTCACCTCCAATGAATCACTTGAGAAACAGGCAGGCTTGCCCAAGAGTGGCATTTGAAAGGTCTGACCTTCTGGGAGGCAGCAGGAGTGTCGGTTGACGTCCCTCCCCCTCCCCACCAGGGAATGCCGTGGGCCTCCATGGACGAGCCAGGCCCGAGAAGCTGCCGGTTCTTCCCTGACTTCCATTCGACCATTCACACACACATACACACAACCTGGTCTCCCCGGGCAGACCTGCTGCCCACCTGCCCCGGCGTGGGTGGTCTAGCTGCCCTCATGGAGACCCTCTCTCTGCTGCTGCTGCTGCTGCTGCTGCTGCTCATCACTCTTCTCCATTCTCCTCCTCTGCTCTGGTTCTTTTGTCGTACGTGTGAATGTATCCTCCATTTCCCATCATGCGGCTCACACTCTTGGGGGGTGGTGGTCTTATTTTGATTCTGTTCCTCTTCTGGTGGTGTTTGTTATTTTATTTTATTTTTCTTTTCCTGCTATTTTTTTTCTTTCCACATTTCTCCAGGCTGCCTGGCTGCTCTTCCTCCTCCTCCTCCTCCTCCACCTGCTGCGGGTGACGATGTTAGCCACAATGCACCACCGCCACCTCTGCCTCCATCTTTCTCACAAGCCCTGCTCAGATCTCCCCTCCCCTCCTTGCCCTACCTCTTCTCTCCATCCTGTGTCTCATACTCTTTGCTAAGTGCCACCCTGGGATCCAGCAGAGGCATTGCCTTGCCCACCGCCAGCTCAACAGGGCTCTCACCCATCCTTGCCAGTCCAGCCAAAAGCGATGTCCCGCTAGTGCAGGATGCAGCAGGTAAATCCGACCTCCGCTTTCTCTTAGCGCTACCCCAACATCCCCCATCATCATCGGCCAGGCGCTGCTACAGACACGGGTCCCCCCCAGTCCGCACCCTTCCAGACTGGCAGCGAACTTTCAGCTGTCTTCTGGACCAGTTCCGGCTTCCTGTCCTTGCCAGGCCCACCCCTGTGACACCCCGTCCTTCGAACGGCCGCAAGGCCATTTTTGCCTTTTGATGTCACCATCCTCAACATAAAACTCCAGGCATTTTCTTCTCCTAGCATTAAATGATCAACGGCCACGCGTTCTGGATTTAGTAGTGACGGAAGCGTGGTGAGAAAAAAAAATATCTCTTTCGTTCCTCTCATTTTAAGAGGAATTCAGATCAAAATTGAAAGCAAGGCCCGGGGGAGTGCAGTCCTCACAATAAGAGAACGGTAATCTTGGGTGCGACGTAAAAGGCACTCTCTGCTGGGGACATGCTTGTCTGAACAGTCCTCGGCAAAGGAACATGCTTTCTTCCAAACGAAATCCTTAAAAAAGAAAATCACTGTTGAAACGTAGTAAAACAATTTTTTCCTCCCTGAAGGCCACTCAACCATACAGGTGGGCTCAGAAATACTTTTGCCCAGTCCCGGGAAGATGGTGCTGGTGGAGAGGTAGGGGCCATCTGGGTCTCAGAAGGATTTCTGTTCTGTAGGGCAGAGGCCCCCAACCTTTCGGGCATCACCAGGCACCAGTCCCGTGGAGAGAGGTCTTTCAGCAGACCGGAGGGGGTGCGTGGTTTTGTGTGCTGCCTGCATCCCACAGATGGGGGCTTTGCTTGTTTGTGCAGACCGGTTGCTGGCAAGCCGCATGGCACGGTACCGGTCCACAAACCGGGTGGGGGGTTTGGGAACCCCTCCTGTAGGGGAGGCACCTCTCCTGGGTCTCGCAAGGTGACTCCACTTAGAGACGGGATCTAGATTGTGCTCGACCACAACCTGGCCATTAAAAAAACAACAAAACCCCTCATGCCGTATCAGCCAAGACAAAACGCTTTTGCCTAATTGGGCGGTGGGGGGAGGGTCTGGAAGAAAAAAGGGGGGAAATTAGCCTCTTCACAACGCAACCTCTGCCTTGATTCCCCAGGGAACACAATCACCATGCCAACCGCTGCGGGGGCCAAGAAGCGCTTCTGGATCATCGAGGACATGTCCCCCTTCGGCAAACGGCGCAAGACCCCGTCCTCCCGCAAGATGCTGGATGAGGGGATGATGCTGGAGGGCTTCCGGCGGTACGACCTGTACGAGGATTGCAAAGACGCCAACTGCCAGTTCTCCCTCAAGGTCACGCACTACCACTGCACCCGGGAGAACTGCGGGTACAAATTCTGTGGTCGCACCCACATGTACAAGCATGCCCAGCACCACGACCGAGTGGACAATCTGGTGCTGGACGACTTCAAACGCTTCAAGTCCTCCCTCAGCTGCAACTTCCCCGACTGCCAGTTCTCCGGCAACAGCACACACTTCCACTGTCTGCGCTGCGGCTTCCGCTGCACCGACAGCACCAAAGTGACGGCCCACCGGAAGCACCATGGCAAGCAGGACGTGATCAGTGCTGCCGGCTTCTGCCAGTTCAGCTCCAGCGTGGACTGTGAGGTGGCCGAGTGCAAGTACAAACTCAAGTGCTCCCACTTCCACTGCACCTACCCCGGTTGCAAGCACACCGTGGTGGGCATGTCGCAAATGGACTCGCACAAGCGCAAGCACGAGAAGCAGGAGCGGGGAGAGCTGCCGGCCATCTCTCCGGGGCCCGAGGGCCTCCCTGCCGCCCCGCTGGAATATGAAGGCCCAAGTGCTTCCGTCAACCTGGACAGCTCCCTCAACCTGAGCACAGACGCCAAGAGCTCCCTCTTCTTCCTGCAGAACGCGGCGGGCGTGGGGCTCAACGACTCCGTGGACCTCAGCCAGAAGCCCCCCGAGGGCACGGGCAGCCTCCCTTCTGCCCCGGGGGAGAGCCTGGCCCCTCCCACCAGCAAGCACTTCCTGGCCACCTGCAGCAATGTGGAAGTAGAGGACGATTCTTCCCACGACGACGACGAAGAGGAGGAGGAGGAGGAAATGAACGAAGAGGAGGAGGACGACGAGGAAGAGGAGGAGGAGGACGAGGAGGAGGAAGACGAGGAAGACGAGGAAGAGGAGCTGAACACCGATTCGGAAGAGTCGCTCCCCGACACGCAGGGCCTGCCCACGAAAGACATGAGCGAACTGGAGGAGGCTTTTTCCTCCGCTGCAGATCCCAGTGATGCTTCCACACCTTCCGGTGACCCGGCCACCGCCCCGGCCCCCGAGGCCTCTCCTTAAACGAGCAGCCGCACGGCAGCGGCGGTTGTGGGGGTTTGGCCTTTGCAAGCCGAGGAAGCAAAAAAAAAACTGCACGAACAGGAGACCTTGCTGTGTGAGGGGGAGAGGCGGGAACGAATGCTAGACTGGGCGGAAGAGCAGCAACAAAAAAAACACGACTCTGACCCGGGAGGTGCCCGCGAGAGACGGAGGGAAGCACTGAATTCTTGGACCACACAAAACTACGGAGACGTGGCCGGACCGTAGAGGAAGCGGCGGCGGTGGCAATATCCTGGGGGATAGGGTGGGGTGGGGGGGGGCAGCAGGAGGACCCATCTGTTGGGGTGCACATGTTTACAAGGGGGCAGCAGGCAGAGCACGGTGGTCCCGCGATGCAGACGGACTTGACCCTCCCACTTCTGGATGGATGTGCTCCCTGTGGCAGGACGCGGCCTGCCTCTTCCGAGCCCGCTGCCCTTGGCGGCGGTGGGAAAGCGGGATGCGTTGGGTTGTTTTTTTTAACCCTTTGACTCCGGTGTGTGTTCATGTGTCCTCTTAATACTCCTCCCGTTCTCAGGGAGACCCGGGTGGGGTGTGTGTGTGTGTGTGTGCGTGTGTGTGTGGGGGGCAGGCAGCTAGCATCTGTCGGGAGATAACGAGGAGGGATGAGCGCGTTGTAAGTCCTACAAAATATAGATATATCTATATATCTATAGATGTAGATATAGATAGATATATATACAGCGGCAAAGCTGGATTCGGTTTTGCTAAGCTGCAAGCCGAGTCCTTTTGCCCCCAAGGAAGGGGAAATTAAGGGACAGACGGGGTTGGGTTCCGGTATGGCTTATATTCCTATTCCTATTCTTCCCCCTTTCTCCGGCATCAAATGAACGGGAGAAATGGGAGTCTCAGGCAGCTGGGAATGCTTGGAACAGGGGTATTTATTATCAGTTTTTTTTTAAAAAAAAAAAAAAAGAAAGGAAAGGGAAAAAAAAAACGACACACCCAGAGGTGGAGAAAACACGAGATGAATTGATCCAGGCTGAGAATGAAATATCAGTAGTAGTAATAATAATAATACTAATAATAATAATAATAATAATAGTTATTAATTTTACTAAGGAAGAAGGAACTTCTTTATAATGTGAGTCTCTCCCTGGAGTTGGGGGGAAGGGGTGTCTCCTGATGATGGAGCTCTGGCTGGGGGGGGTGGGGGCCACTGAAGGAACCGGGGTGCAGCTCTAAGTAGCCTAGCCTCCGGAAGGTGGGGGGTGGTCTTTCAAGCCCAGGACTCCCTCCTGGGTTGGGTTGCCGGAGGAGGAGAACCAGGCCCCATTTGGCTTCTCCCCTAAAGCAGATGGAGCCATCTAGGGCAGCATTTGGCCTTCCCAGTCCAGAGCAGGGACTGGGAAGGTCAAGTGCTCCAGCCCCCCTGCCCCCCCCCAAAAAAACACTGGGAAAGTCCAGGCACATCCTAGCCGGAGCGACCTGCTCAAGCCTCCTAAAAGAGAACAGATCCCCGGCTTGGCGTTGCCTCGGGTGGAGAATGAAAGGTCCTCGGAGGTCTTCCGCATCGGATACCTGAACAGCCGGGGTTGTTTTGCGTGGGCGATGGGCTGTTCTCTTTCTGTATCTTGTGTCTGTTGGGCTGTTGGGCTACAAAAAAAAAGGGGGGGGGGAATCACCAATGGTCACTGGTCACTTCCCAGTGCAAAGTGTGAGAATGTAACCCAGGAACTTTTGTTGAACAGGCCTTTGGTTAAAATCTATCAGGATAACTCCTGCCACCAGCCAGGTTATCAAGAGGCAAAAGGGAGCAAAAGGAATGTTGTTGTTGTTTTGATCCGTCCTCGTGGACAAAACACGGATCGCTCAGTATTTCGGGATTTCGATTTGGCAGGCTTTTTTTTTTTTTTTTTTTAAATTGTTGCGCAGTCGGATGAGATTGCTCCCCCCCATTAATAGCAAGATTGGTTTGTCGTAAGACGGTGCACAGCGTATCGGATCGATTGTATTTTGAAGGGTGGCAAGAACCGGGGTTTTTTTGGGGGGGGTTTACCCCTCCCCGTTCTGACTTTCTGACGAAAGGTCAGCACCTTGAAAATCTCCCTCTACTTTGGCCTGGCCTGGCAGGAGGAGCCTGGCGGGGCTCCCAATTCTAGCCCGATCCTCAGCCGAGCGAAGAAAGAGGGGGACCCGATCCCAGAGAGTAGTAGCTTGGCTTCTCTTCCTCCACAAAGACGCAAGGCTGGGACGACCAAGAGCCGGAGCGACCGCAGCAGGGCGCCATTGTCAGATGCCCAGCTAGACACCCCCTCAGCGTACCCCTGCTTCTGTTTTTAACTTCTTGGGTACCCCGCCCCAAAACGGTGCTATATGGAAACCTCTCGTTTGCAGTCCCGGTTCTGGAACGGGTGGACACCTCTGTGACTAAGCTTCTCCCACCCCCCTCCCCTAGGTACCTTGAGAGAGGACATGGTGGTCCTCCACACAAAACTGACTTGAGTAGCACACGTGTGTGTGCGCGCACGTGTGTGTGTCTGTGTGTGTGTGTGTGTGTGTGTGTTTACAAGACTTTGCGACTTTCAAAACTGTTGTGACGTTTCTCTCGTGTCTTTGGCAATACAAAATCTCCGGCCGCTTCTGGTTAGCGGTCTTTAGCAGTCGCGGAAGGAGGCAGGTAAGGAAAGGGGCGGTGGGGCTTGCGGCCAGCCGTGGGGATGCGAGGGGGCAAAGGGCGATTTGGACTCACCGGCTGGCACCTCTTTAAACCGAGCCTGCATTTGTCCCGGGAGGGGGTGGGGGCGTTTACAGGCGAGTTGCCAGTCTGAATCACAGCCACACCCAAAGGTGTGCGGAGTCCCCTTTTTCTGCTTGGATGCAGACGGCTGCAGAGTCCGAAACACTTAAGTGGTTTAGTTGCCCTTTGGGGCAACTGATTTCTTCCCTGCCCCCCCCCCCCCCCCCCCCAATTGGACACGGGAAAACCCAAATTAATGGTGCATCTTGTCTGCTCAGCAGTCTTCCCTGTGTCTGGGGCTTTTCCTCCACTTAAAAAAGTTTCTTTTCCAACAGCGTTGTTTGGAAATGCTTTAATTCCGCGCCTTATCAAGCTGCACCTCGGCGGAGAGTCGATTCAGGAGAAGAAAGTGTTTAATATACCCAGGTATTAGTGGGGGATGGATAGATAGATAAGACGAACAGGCTTAAGTGCTGCGATAAGAGAACGGGCGTGTAATTTTTCAACAGACCGAGAGAAGCCGGCAATTTGGGGGGGGGGAGGAAGAAAAAAAAATCTGGCAACAGCACTGAAGTTCCCCCCCCCCCCTTTCTTCATCCGCTTTGTCACCCAGCCTTGCCCGATCTGATCTTTAAGCTGAAAATATTAACCCACTTCAGTTACGTAAATGGATGTTTCCAGCCTTGGGGGAACATCCAGCAGGGCCCAAAAGCCATTGGGGTGCGCAGAGTATTTCTCCCCCCCATTTGGCACATCAGTCACTTCCAAAGGGCACCTACGAGGACAGTTTAGGGCCGTGTGTGTGTGTGTGTTTGTGTGTGTGTGTGTGTGTTTTTTTCCTTCCCAGCCCCCTTTGAACGGAGCCAGGAAGGTCTTTTAAACCCATCGTTCCCTACGGACTCTACCTTACTCTTGCTTTGTGGTTGAACAGGAAAACAGCCACCCCCACCCACCCCCAAGCTAAATAATTTTTTTTTAAAAAAAAAATAATTAATGAATCCCTGCCTTCTGAAAAGGAAACCCATGTTTCTAGGTAGGTGCCCCCCCCCCCATCCTGAAACACACCCACATACATAACAGACATAGGGAGATTTTTGTGGGAAACTTCTTCTAGCCTTTGTAAAAACCATATTGCACACTAGGACTATAAGCCATTGCTAGCTCATTTTTGAATTTTAAACTGTGTACTTCCTTTGGTTGTTTTTAATTATTTTCTTTCTTTCTTTCTTTCTGTGTGGGGGTGGGGGGGCAGAGGGAGGGGGGGGAGAAGCGATGCTTGAACTACCAATGCGCTTTTTAATGTTTTATAAATATGTATGTGTATATATATATATATATATATAAATATATATATATATAAAATATAAAATAATAGGTATGCACATATATCTATGTGTGTGTATATATCTATATGTATATACCTATATATATAGATATATAGCTATATATAGGTTTTGAGACAAAAAAATAATGAGGAAAGTTAAAAAAAAAAAATCCTACAACAGGACGGTGTGCTCTGATTTTACTTGAATTTGGTCTTCTCGGCACCTACGTTATTAAGAACTGAATATTTTTCCACTTGAATTTAGTGCTACTAGAAATTTAATATATGTGTTTTATTTATTTGATTTATTTTTTTTTTTTTTGCATGACTGATGCAAGGTTTGACATTTTCACTCAATAAAAACTGGAAAAAAGCAGAAACGAAACGAAACGAAACGAGCAAAAAAAAAAAAAGGCCCAGCAATCTTGGCTTTGTAGTGGTTTGTGATTTGTCTCGTTAAAACGGGTGACTCCGGATCCTGTTTCGGCTTTTGCTCTTCCCTCGGTTTGAAGGGGCCTTGGGGCTTTTTTTTTTTTTTTTTTTTAAAGGGGGGGTGGGGGGCTCAGGCCCCACCCGAGAGCTGACTCAACACATCATGCATTTTCCTTTACGCTGGGGAAATGGGAGGGGGGGGGATATACCCCAGACCCTACTTCTTTCCACCAAGGTAAGGAATAGAAATTAGGGGGGTAAACACTGAGCATTGGGGGTATTGCCCCCCCCAGTAGGATGCACTTAGGACACCACTTATTTCCCCCAAAATGGGGCGGGGGGGAAGTGGGAACGCTCTGGGCAGTGCTCATTCCCCCGCTAAGGAGAGTGGGACCACTCTGGCCCCCCCACCACCACAATGCCAAGGCTGGCGGAGGTTGGGCTTCCAGGTCCTCTGACTGCAAAGGGGATCCTTCAGCTATCCCCCCCCCCCACGTTGGGAAAGGCCCAGGCAGGCAGGGAGGGAGGGGGAAGGGATCAAGTGGGGAGTCTGCCCTGCCTCTCTTGCAAGAGACCCCCCCCTCCTCCTCCCTGCCTGGGCCTTTCCCAACATGGGTGCGTCCCAGAGAGACCCCTTTGCGCTTAGAGGCCTTGGAAGCCCGGCCTGCCCCAGCCATGGCCTTGAGGGGGAGGGGTGGGCAGAGGTTTCCAGGGGGGGAACTCCCCCCCCCCCCCGGGCTGCAAAGCTATGGCTGCGGGAGGCCGGGCTTCCAGGAACTCTAAGCGCAAAGGGGTCGCCCTGGGATTTCTGGGTGGTCTCCCTTCAGCCACTACACACACACACATGCGCATCGGGTTTGGAAGGGCTCGTGAAAGGAGGGAGGGGGGTTCAAGTGGGGAGTCAGTCCTGGGTCTTTCATGCTGCTACAAGAGACCCAGGACTGGCTCCCCACTTGACACCCCCCCTTCCCTCTCCAAATATGTGTCTGTGTGAGTGAAGGGAGACCATCCAGAAATCCCAGGGTGACCCCTTTGCGCTTACCTGGAAGCCCGGCCTCCACCAGCCATGGCCTTGAGGCCGGGGTATTTGTGTGTGTGTGTGTGTGTGTAGAAGTTTCGGGGGGGGAACACTCCGAGTCCTGCAACGTCATGGATGACGGAAGCTGAGCTTCCAGGACAAGCTGTTGGTTCAAGGTTTCTGGGTGGTCTCCCTTCCTCCGCCCCCAGAGTTGGGAAAGGGCCAGGATGGAAAAGAGGAGAGGGGTCAAGTGGGGAATCAGTCCTGGGTCTCTTGTGCAGCCACAAGAGACCCAGGGCTGATTCCTCACTTGACCCCCCCCCTCCTCCCTCCTTCTCTGGGCCTTTCCCAACTCTGGAGGTGGAGGGTGGGAGACCACCTAGAAACCCTGAACCAGCAGCTTGGCCCTGGGGGGAGGAAGGGGGGTGTTGAAGGGAGACAGATTCCTGCACCTAGGAATCCCAGGGGGACCCCTTTGCTGTTAAAGGCCCTGGAAGCTCAGCCTTCACCACCTATGACATTCCCGGGGGGATGGGGGTTTGGGGGAAAAACACAACACTTTGTGCCCTGCAGTGCCATGGAGGGCGGAGGCCAGACCCCCAGGACCCCCAAAGGCCCTTTCCCAGGATTCCTGGGGGTGGGAATCTCGAGTCTCCCCACAGGCCTCCCCACCCCCCCAGTGTTGGCAGAGGGACAGACAGGCAGGCAGGTGGAGGGGGGGGCAGTGGGGAGCCAGCCTTGGGTCTTTACGCAGCTGGAAGACCCCCCCAGGAGGGGCTCCCCACCCGGCCTCTCTCATTGGGGTGGTGTCCTCGCTCCCCACCCAGGGCCAAGAGTGGGTCCGAGAGCCACACACACAGGCCCCAGCCGCACATCTACACAACCCCGGGTCCTGGGAAGCGAGCGAGTAGCCCCCTCCCCCATCTCCATGTCGGCTGACCGAAGCAGCGGCCTCCAGATGACCAGCGGCCGTTGGGGGCAGGACCCAGGATGCCCTCGAAGCAAAGAAGCCCCCCCCCTGCCCCAAGTCCCCTTCCAGTCCCCTGGCCCTCCCGCCACTCACGGCCCACCCCCCCCAAATCCCCACCACCAGGGTGTATGCTGGCTCTCCAGCGGTTACTCCAGGGTGTAGCTGAGAAGTACAGTCCCGTGTAAGTTCTCCTAAAGACATCGGAGAGAGGCCGAGCGCTTGGGGGGGGGGGGGGAAGCGCAGACGAAAAAGGCTTTTTGGAGCGGGGCCAGGTTTGCTGAGCCTCTGATGGAAGATCTTGTGAAGGTGTGATTCGTCAGAAGGTTTTCACACCTGCACATGATGACTTCATCGGAGGCTCGGCGTACCTGGCCTGCTCTGGAAGCCTGCGGCGCCTGCAGTGTGAAAGGACCAACAACTACCCCCAAATGCTTACCTTTCTCTGGCTTGGCCTCAAAAGTCACTTGGGGAAAAACACAGGTTCCTTTTGTGCAGATTAACGCGCTAGCTAGCTCAGCGCTACTTCCGAACGGATTAATCTGTACGGTGGAAGGCCGTGATAAGTCGAGCTTTATTTTATAACAGGATAGGTTCTACTGCACAATAACTCATCGTTTCTGCGACAGTTCCGGCTGGTTTTAAACCAGCCTCTCGGCGCAACCACGACTAGGTTTGAGAAGAAATTCCGTTTTATTCTCCGGGTTACCTTTATTCTCCTCTTCTGAAGGAGAGGGGCAAACGAACGCTCGCATCCAGCCAAAGGCGCACGGAACGCTGTGATCTTCCCACCATAGCGGTCCCTATTTTTCTATTTGCATTTTTTACGTGCTTTCGAACTGCTAGGTTGGCAGAAGCTGGGACGCGTAACAGGCGCTCACTCTGTTACGTGGCACTCGGGATTTGACCCGCCAAACTGCCGACCTTCTCGTCAACAAGCTCAGCGTCTTAACCCACTGAGCCACCGCGTCCCTATTATATATGTATATATATATTTGGGCTCTCTGAGCAGAAACGAAACGAGAGGCATGCGGGCACGTCGCAAGCCCCAAGACGCTCGGGACTCGCTGGAGGGCTCCCACTTCTCAATAAAAAAAAGAAGGGACTAAACGATGGGACTAAATTAATTGCCTGCAGGCAATTCACAATTAAAAAGTACGTTTGGTGGTCTGGCTGCCTGCCTGTGAGCTGGGGTGGGGTGGGGGTGCTTGCCCACTGGCAGAATTCCTCAAACCTCAGCCCAAAAGTCTTTATTAACTTCCTTGGTGGTGGTGGTGGTGAGAAAAACAGGAGGAAAAAAAAGGCTGAAATAAGACCAGCCCACAATGTTTACTTGCCAGCCATCACAGACAGCTTCATTCACCATCCTGGTTTAAACACTCACCTTCAAGGCCTTATGAAAAGGCCAGATGAATTTCAGGGGGTGCATAAATTTCATTTTTAAACCTCGTGCCTGCACTGTCCTCCTTGGGGGGGGGGGGAGGAAATAAAAAACCTCAACCTGCTTGTATTCCCAGATGTCATTGCGGCCGTCTTTTTTCAATTTAAGAAGGCACATAAGCTAGCCACTTTTCTACCCCTGAGTTGCGCTGCAGAACAAGCCAACATCTGCCAAGCTAACACAGAGCCACATTGTGGTTCCAGGAAGGCAAAGCAGCAGCAAAGATGGGGATCTTCCAGCGTCTCCGACTGACTCTAGAAATTACTTAGTTTAAGGAGGAGAAGGACGAGTGGGGGGGACACTATCTCAGGGGCTGCCCCAAAGAAGAGGGAGTCAAGCTATTCTCCAAAGCACCGGAAGGCAGGGCGAGAAGCAACGGATGGAAACTCGTCAAAGAGAGAAGCAACCTGGAACGAAGGAGGAATTGCCTGACAAGTGAGTACAGTTAGTCAGTGGAACAGCTTGCCACTAGAAGCTGTGACTGCTCCAACACTGCTCCAAGGGCTGTCCAGTCTCTTTTAAGAAGAGACTGGACAGCCCTTGGTTTGAAATGGTATAGGCTTTCCTGCCTGAGCAGGGGGTTGGACTAGATGACCTCCAAGGTCCCCTCCACGTTTTTATTATTTTTATTATGTGCCAGCCTTGGAAATCCCAGGCTGTTCTAAGGATGTATCTTAGGGTGTGTTTGTTTGTTTCTTGCTCCAACTTTCCTTATTTTGCATGAAGAAGAAAGAAATAAAGTATGTTTTTGGCGTTTGTT
>JAKJMR010000971.1:188743-202783 GCA_024449315.1 Daboia siamensis | reverse complement strand
GTCACGTGACATCGTGCGACGTATCGTGACTTTCCCTCCATTGCTGGCAATGGGGTGGGTGCGGTTTTGGTGTGATGCATGTGGCCCATGGGCTGGCAGTTTGACATGCCTGCTCTAGCATGATGGAGGAGCCTTAAGAACTCTGACTACAGCTTTAACCAAGTTGCCTACCACTGTTTGTAAGGTATTAAATCAGGGATCTTCAAACTTGGCCCTTTTATGACTTGTGGATTCAACTCCCAGAATTCCTCAAACCACATGCCTGGCTGAGGAATTCTGGGAGTTGAAGTCCACAAGTCATAAAAGGGTCAAGTTTGACGACCCCTGTATTAAATGGTCAACAAAATGTATCAAAAGCCTTGCATCTGAAGTGCTCCACAGCAGCAGTTCCAGAGCCATTTGTAATCTGCCTGTAATCTGATTAGCAGACCCAACAAAAGAACTCAAGGCATTTCAGTCCCAGCAGGTTAAGCTTTATTGGGTATAGCATTTCAGAACTGAAGAATCAAAACCAGCTCTGAGTTTTGCTTGCTTACTTAAAAGATAGATTCCCATGCCCCCACCCACTGGGTGTTCACATTGTCCAACAGTACTCTTCCATTTTGTCATGGGAGCAGTTCACTTCTCCATCAAACACCTGTGGCAATGACCTTGACATGGGGCAGGCTCTCACGATCCATGAATAGCTTCTTGGCATTCCATTTCCTCCCTTCATCTTCTACCCCTCCCCCTTTTCTATGACAAGATGAGGAAGCTAGCAGGCATTGTAGTGATTCAATCTTTTTTTTTTTTTATTGAAAAGTTTTTCAGTACATTTTAATTATTACATCCCATCCCCCAACCCTTCCCTCCCTTCCCAACCCTATCCCACCCTCTCACCCTCCCCTTCCCCCCTCCCCCCCCCGGACTTCCCAGAGCTAGATACAAGGTATAAAAATAAAGTAACCAATCATAAACTCCCATATACTAAGAACAATAAACTATTAAATCTCTCGCACTTTAGCTCTTATAAGTTGACTACAAGCAATATACTTATTCAAATGCTAGATGAAACTTTTTAGTCCCGTATTTATTCTGGATATAATCAATCCATTTCTAGTGATTCAATCTTGATACTGCCAGTGGAACTTCACAAACTGCTGAGTATACATGCTCTTCAATCCCACGTCTTTTCCTACCACGTGTTTGTGCATTGGGAAGAAAGTGCTTTCTTCTGTATGGTATCAATCCTTTGCACTGTGATCAGAGGTGCTATCTCCAATAGGCCCTCTGCTTCCCAGCGTGCCATTTACAAACTGCAGCAATGGAAGTGCCTTGGAAGGTTAGCAGCCATGTTTAGTTTCTGTTCCAAAGGCTTGCATGATAGTAAATTTCATAAAAGCTTTGCTAACAGAATTTGTTGTGTAGTAGTGAGTCAGTGACTTGTACATGTCTTCACATGATATGCTTATTGAATGATCACCATGGAATCTCTGAACCCCTCGTTCTCTGGTATGTTGTGATGATGCCCACTGATCAAGGTGAACAAATACTAACATTACAGTAGATTATGTTTGCCACACAAGGATGCTATGATTGGCACATCCATACGCATGATGCCCATTGCACTTGTGGTACACAACATGTAGCTTTTTTAAAATAGGTCTTCTAAGGATATCAAAATGTAAACAAGTGTATCAGGTAAGACTTTGGCTGCTGTTACATTTTAATTTGTCTACCTGGAAACAGCTGATATTTACAGAATCCACTTTCAGTGGACTAAATAGTAATTTAATATCAATAAATTATGTGTTTTTAAAAAATGGATTATAAAACAATGCACCTCTTTGCTGTGAAAATTGATATGATTGCTACAAGGGATAAACTGCAGATGTTTACATTCATACAAGAAGCTGTGACATAGCTTTGTTGTGTTTTTTTTTTTTGTAGTTAATGTAGAATTATGAATAAAGTGAAGCTGTAAATGCTGATTATTGGAAACATCAACTGAATCCCATCTTGGCTTTGGAGAACTTATCAAAACCTTTTTGTTTCCAAGCTTATAATTGCAAGAGCAAGATATTTCATACCAAAAAAATGGGGATTATTATAATTTTGGGTTTTGTGGTTGTGAGAAGTTGCCAGATACAACGTGGTTTGAATTCAGTTTGTGATTACCCGGGTAATAAGAGTCCCACAAATCAGAACCAGATAAATGTTTTTAGAAGTGTAGGGAAATCTACCTAGACAAAAAGGAGCAGCTGGCCATTTCTCTGTGTTTCTTATTGGATTGGATTTCCAGAAGGAGCTTATCCAACCCCTTGGCCTTGGATTGGAAATCTCATATCAGCCAGCCTCTTTTAGGAGTTACATTCCAGCTTTTAGCTGGTAAACATATGATGACCCTTCATTGCAGAGATTACAGCTGATTTTGAAGAAAGACTCATGTGGTTGGTTTTCTTTTAGGTTTTCACAGAGTTGAAAAACTGCCTGTAAGTAGACTTATATATATACAGCTTTGGGATAAAGTTAGACTGCACAATCAGTAATGCTGTCTACACAGAGCAGGAAGGAGACACTTGGAAAAGAAGGTTTGTCTGGGTGAGACTACCTCATCTTTCTTTCCCAAATAGTTAGCTGGCGCTGGAAGTTTAATAATAAGAAGTAGGAAAAGAAGAAACAAGCCATCTTCTTTAACCGAAAGCATTTTCAAACAAAAAATCTAGACCGGGGCCCCCAACCTTGGCCACTTTATGACTTGTGGACTTCAACTCTCAGAATTCCTCAGCCAGCATGGCTGGCTGAGGAATTCTGGGAATTGAAGTCCACAAGTCATAAAGTGGCCAAGGTTGGGGACCCCTGATCTAGACCAGTTCAAAATTAGGAGTGCCATTCTTTCAGAGCTGAGTAGATTTATTCAGCTGCTTTACAGTTAAATGATAATAAATCTTTCTTTTTGTTCTGGTGAAAATTCTACAGAATGTACCAATTTCTCCGTTGTAGAAATCTCTTTCCTCATCCCTCCTCTGGCTTCTGATTTTAGTCAACCTAGCAGATCCTTTAAGGGGAATACTTAGCAAAATGAGTTCACTTTTATTCCCTTCCCTTTGGCAGGGAAGAAAAAGCAATATACCAACTTGCTTCATATTTGGAAACAATGCAGTATGGAAAAAAGCACCTAAAGAAAAAGTTCCAGGGGAAAAAAAAAATCAGAATTCACACAACATATTCCAGTCCACCCAGAACTCAATTTTGAGGGCTAATAAGGGCACTGTTTTCTAAGCCCAATCTTTATTGGGGAATAAAGAAATGAAATTCAAGCTTCCTCTTTTGGCTCTGGAATCATTACATGACTATATTGTAAGAAAACTGAAGAGCTCTAATGTTGTGTTCTTTTTGTTGTTATTGTTCAAGCCTGGGTTCTTTCCTTAGGGGACATTTTATTATAATTTTGGCATTAATGGTACTATTTCAGTTCCAGATTCGATTTTAAGTTGATTTCCAGGTTTTGACTATTTGATCAGAATTTGACCATTATAGATCTTTGATATTGCATTGTCTAGAAACTGTCAACTCAATATGACTCCTTCTTACACCTGTACATAAGAATGGAAACTTCTAGACCAGTTGGGATGAGCATATACTGTGACCCTTTTCTATGCTAAAAGTATCTGTCTCAGAAATTTAGAAAGTACTGGCAAGGTTGGATACTAGTTTGAGATTCTTATTATGATACAAGATTTCTGATAAGGAACTGAGTAGTACAGAAAGAAGCTGTAATATTGCAGTAGTTCTCATGCAATTTGACACTGAATTTTGAAAGTTTGTGATGCATGAGGATTTAAGCTGTCATAGTCTTGTGTTGTTTTTACAGTGGAGAAAATAACTTCCTGTGTGGTCTCTCCCTGGCCTCCAGCCATAAATATAAGTCTGTATCTATCTCTATAGCTCTTTGTGTAAACATAAAACTAAACATGTATGCATACGCAAGGATATAGCACATAAATATTTGTGCCTGAGAAGTTGATTTCATGGAGATGAACGCTTTTTCCTCAGTTGTTTGCATGAATTATGTAACAAATAAGGAAAAAATAAATTCCAGGATTTTTTTCAATCAACATTTTCTTTTAATATCTAAAATTCTGAAACTATTTTCTGGGGCGACGGGTGGAGGTCTTTCTTTTAATTTATGCTATAAATATTGGTATCTACTGATTTATAATAATTTGCTAATATGCTTGATTAGATTCCTGATCCACAAAATATTTACCTGTATGCTGTACCATCATTATACTGTACCTCAAGTGTATTAGTTAGATAAGATGCACTGGTGACTTGAAAGAAAGAAGTAAATAGTTTTCTTCCAGTTTACAGGAGCTTCCATATGTGATCATCTGGAATTAATTAATTTCATCATTTGCAATAGAAAAGAATGAATCTTGATGATACAAGATAATGAAATTTAATAGAAAATGAATCTTCATGATTTAAATGACTCTAGAAAGTAGCTATTTACAAACCCAAGAACAAGTAAGTGTGATGCTAACCTGCAAATCAGGAATCAGGTTGGAAACTGCTCTTTTTTCTGCTGAATAAACATGCTCTGTAGCATGTTTTCCTGAAAATAAGACCTATCCCAAAAATAAGCTCTAGCTTGATTTTTCTATGTGCACCTAATATAAGATCTACCCCAAAATAAGCCCTAGTTAAGATCCACCCCACCCCATTCCACCTCTAGTTGTACGAAGTGGAGCAAGGTGCATGTGTAAAAATCAAGCTGGGGTAGGGGGTAGAGCTGCCCCATGTGTCCCATACCCGCTTACCTTAGGACTGCAACAGCCAAGACCACCCACACCCCGAAACCTGTCGCGCCGCTGCCCAACTTCTTTTGTGGCTACTTGCAGCCAGATGCCATGTGGAATATCGTGCCAGTGCCACTGCTCATGGCAGGAGGCCATGTGGAGCGTGGCATCGGCTTGCACCAGGTGGCCATGTGCATCACACCAGTTCTGCCGCTCATGGCAGGAGGCTGCGTGGCACGTGCTAAGGCGCATTACACTATGGCACAAGCAGCAGCACCAGAGTGATGTGCCATGTAGTGTCTTGCACAAGAAGTCAGGCAGCGGTGCAACAGGATTCGGGGCCTGGGAGGCCAGGCTGTGGCGGTCCTAAAGTAAGCAGGTAAGACATCACCCCAAAATAAGTCCTAGGGCCTCTTTTGGAGTAAAAAAATATTAGACTGGGTCTTATTTTTGGGGAAACATGGTACAAGAAACCTAAATTATAAAGAATACATTTAGACAGGGAAAGTGATGGTGGAGGAATCTGGAAGTCTTATTTTGTTCAGCTTTCTCATATGAATCAACCTTATTTTAGTTGCATTTTCACTTTTGCAAAATGTGGGATACCTGCTGTAGTTTCCCATTTATAATTGCAGTTTACAGGTACTGATGCATCAACTCCTATTCAACATAAGAGATTTTTATGCTTATTCTACATACACTGCCTTCTATGCTTAGGAAAGTTAGAGAACCAATAGAATATTCTGTATCACAGAAAATTGGGAATAATTCCAAACATCATATTTTAAGCCCATAACTAGATGCTGCCTTTTAGGGAGACAGGTCTACAAGACTTATCAAGTCCCTTGCATTAGAAAAGAAGTCCAGTGTCTTAACTTTAAAGAGAAACCTTTTTATATATGCCATTTGATGGTTCAATTCCAAAGAAGATGGGACATGAAGATTTGTTTTAGAACTTTAGGACTGAAATACTTAAATCCATATTGCAAATTTCTGTGTGATAGATCTAGGAAGCATCTTATCTTTATTCCCAGTCAGTGCTTTGAATGATGTATACATTTACATAAAGGTAAAGGTAAAGATTCCCCTGCACATGCGTGCTAGTCGTTTCCGACTGTAGGGGCCGGTGCTCATCTCCGTTTCAAAGCCGAAGAGCCAGCGCTTGTCCAAGGTTCGTGGTCATGTGGACGGCATGACTAGACACCAAAGGCGCACAGAACGCTGTTACCTGCCCACTGTAGTGGTCCCTATTTTTCTACTTGCATTTTTATGTGCTTTCGAACTGCTAGATTGGCAGAAGCTGGAATGAGTAACAGGTGCTCACTCTGTTGCGCGGTACTCGGGATTCGATCCGCCAAACTGCTGACCTTCTGATCGACAAGCTCAGCGTCCTAACCCACTGAGCCACCACGTCCTTTTACATTTACATACCCATCCTCTATTACATATATGTTACGTTATCTTTTTCAGTTTCACAAACTGCCTTTTAGTTGATCCACATTCCCAGAGGTGTTCATGAAATATATGGACTTGCTAGCTGCTTTGCTCCAAGTGTTAAATTATTGATGTCTTACCCTAAATTGACAGTGATCTCCTGGTTGCCTGTCTTAGTTTCTTAATTACATTTTAATTACTCTTTTAAAAAAATGTTTGTTGCTTTGGTTTCCATGTCAGTCTGCAAAATATTTTTTTTCCTATTCATCTCATTGCTTTTATCAGGACAACAAAGAAAGCTTGGTTTGCCACTGCTTAAAGTAGATGAAATAGTGAATGCTATCATCACGAATGTGTTCCAAGTCGCAGCTCATCTACTGTAAGTTGAGGTGAAACTTGGGCGATCCATGTTTTCTTTTACTAACAACCTAACATCTATTAGTTTAAGCTAATGCAAACAACTGAATTACATTGAATTAAACATTGAAATAGAAAAAACAAGAAAAAACAAGATCAGTTCATCATGAGAACCAGACAAGATCTAGACTAATTTCATTCCTTCATTCAAAAGTCAACTTCTGTTTATTCCTACCTTTATCCAGCTCGTCAGAAGAGCTTAGGGCAAGTAGGGAGGTAATTGTTGCATCTACAGTTAAGTAATTGGAAAGCAAACATTTTTCCTGTTCTAAAAATGTTTGAGAGTTAGTTCTGCACACTAATTAAAAAGAATCCCTTTTTACCAATAAAGCCAAGATCTAAAGTTGCTTAATTACTCCAGCAGGTTTATAAGCTGCACTAGTGTGATTGTGGTTAGTGACTGTGCTGAACATACAGGAATATGTGAGCTTCCAATTATAAAAAATGTCATTGTAAAGAAATCCGTACATCTGCTAAAATACTATATTTTCCATTGCATATGTTTCAGAGCATACATTTCTAAATCTTGTGCGAAATAAATCTTGGTCTGCAGTGCATCATCTCCCTTTCTCTCTCTCTCTCTCTTTTAGTTTCTTCTTCTAAGTAGGTGTAAATTGGGCATCGGGGATCTATCTGAGGCTGGCACCAGACAGTTCTTCCTTGTCTTGGCTTCAGAGAATGCTTCCATCTGTTTTTCAGGTGTTCTCATAGAGTAAGAGTGGGATGTTTTTACTTAGTATAGTTTGCAGTATTTCTTTCAGCAGAGGGCTTCATGAGAAACATGTGCTGGGCACCATATAAAATAGTATCCTACATTATAGTTATACAGTAAAGATTATGTACATTTTCCCTTGTGCATAGTGGTGGTGATGACGATGATGATGTCTTAAACTGGATACTAAATGTAAGGAATGAACCTGGCAGGGCAGGAACCAGCAGTCTCAGAAAACAAAAAGCCAAATTATATTGATAAAGAGCAGATGCCTTCAACACCTTTGCATGAAGCGAAGGGCCAAGCATCTGATGCTCAGAAAGCAGGAAGAAAAAAATGAAATTCAAAGCTAGGAACATACAGTCATGGCTGAAATTGTTGGCACCCCAGAAATTTTTCCAGAAAATCAAGTATTTCTCACAGAGAAGTATTGCAGGAACACATGTTTTGCTATACACAGGTTTATTCCCTTTGTGAGTATTGGAACACAACAAAAAAAGGGAGGAAAAAAAGCAAATTGGACATAATGTCAAACATAACTCCAAAAATGGGCCGGACAGAATTATTGGCATCCTTAACTTAATATTTGGTTGCACACCCTTTGGAAAAAATAACTGAAATCAGTTGCTTCCTATAACCATCAATAAGCTTCTTACACCTCTCACCCGGAATTTTGGACCACTCTTTCTTTGCAAACTGCTCCAGATCTCTCTTATTGGAAGGGCACCTTTCCTCAACAGCAATTTTAAGAACTCTCCACAAGTGTTCAATGGGATTCAGATCTGGACTCATTGCTGGCCACTTCAGAACTCTCAGCGCTTTGTTGCCATCCATTTCTGGGTGCTTTTTGATGTACGTTTGGGGTCATTGTCCCACTGGAAGACCCAAGATCTCGGACACAAACCCAGCTTTCTGACACTACAGTGCGACCCAAAATCCTTTGGTAATCCTCAGATTTCATGATGCCTTGCACACATTCAAGGCATCCAGTGCCAGAGGGAGCAAAACAACCCAAAACATCATTGAACCTCCACCATATTTCACTGTAGGTACTGTGTTCTTTTCTTTGTAGGCCTCATTTCGTTTTCGGTAAACAATAGAATGATGTGCTTTACCAAAAAGCTCTATCTTGATCTCATCTGTCCACAAGAGGTTTTCCCAGAAGGATTTTGGCTTACTCAAGTACATTTTGGCAAACTGTAATCTTGCTTTTTTATGTCTCTGTGTCAGCAGTGAGGTCCTCCTGGGTCTCCTGCCATAGCGTTTCATTTCATTTAAATGTTGACGGATAGTTTGCGCTGACACTGATGCTCCCTGAGCCTGCAGGACAGCTTGCATTCCTTTGGAACTTGTTTGGGGCTGCTTATCCACCATCCGGACTATCCTGCGTTGCAACCTTTCGTCAATTTTTCTCTTCTGTCCACGACCAGGGAGCTTCGCTACAGTGCCATGGGTTGCAAACTTCTTGATAATGTTGCGCACTGTGGACAAAGGCAAATCTAGATCTCTGGAGATGGACTTGTAACCTTGAGATTGTTGATATTTGTCTACAATTTTGGTTCTCAAGTCTTCAGACAGTTCTCTTCTCCTCTGTTGTCCATGCCTAGTGTGGCACACACAGACACAATGCAAAGACTAAGTGAACTTCTCTCCTTTTTATCTGCTTTCAGGTGTGATTTTTATATTGCCCATATCTGTTACTTGCCCCAGGTGAGTTTAAAGGAGCATCACATGCTTGAAACAATCTTGTTTACCCACAATTTTGAAAGGGTGCCAATAATTTTGTCCGGCCCATTTTTGGAGTTTTGTTTGACATTATGTCCAATTTGCTTTTTTTTCCTCCCTTTTTTTGTTGTGTTCCAATACACACAAAGGGAATAAACCTGTGTATAGCAAAACATGTGTTCCTGCAATACTTTTCTGTGAGAAATACATGATTTTCTGGAAAAATTTCTGGGGTGCCAACAATTTTGGCCATGACTGTATAGTAGACTGAGGGGGAAAAAAACAAATCTTTTCTGTATGCTGAAGTCTGCTTAATTCTTGTCTGTGATAAAAAAAAAACAAATGAGAAATTTATGCTAAATACACAAGTCTCCTGAATGAGGGGTTAAGTGTCTGGGGAATCAAGATTTACAGCTAGGCCTGATGTGGAGATTGATCCTATTATGTTACCTTATATCTCAGTTTTATCTTACTTATGTCACTTTAATTTGGATTAGGAACAAGAGGAAATAAGATGTCATTTTTCCAAAGGATCTATTCTAGAACATAGCTGGCATCAGAGGCATCAAGGGAAGCAAATTGTGATGTGCAACCATCATACAAATTATATGATTTGTATGTTTGCATCAGACATCGTATCATTACATGTCATTTGTGCAATGACATCAATATATACACGTCACCCCAGCTTGTAACAAACATTGTGAATAGCATTAATCTGCTTTCTGAATTTTTCACAATTTGTATTGATGAACAGAGTTTCTTACTCTTGTCAATGCAGAGTCACTGGCCTGTCCTATGGAAAATCCTCCTCCCCCCCCCCATCTACCAAGGTCTAGATGGTCTTGACCTGATTGGCCTTTTGTAAGGTGATCAAGACTTGGATGTTCCCCTAAGCATTGGGCCAGGAGGTTAGGCCTGCTTACAATCTCAGTGATTTGAAATGGAATGGGTTTTCAACTCTAGGCACGTGTTACAATATGGATTTTTTTTAAGTATTATTTTTTGTGAACCGTTGTTTTTGTTTGTTTTAATGTTTGTATCTTGCCCAGAATCCAGACGTGGGCGCTCCAATACTGGAGGTTTTTATGAAGAGATTGGACAGCCATTTCTCAGAAATGTTATAGGGTTTCCTGCTTGAACAGGGGTTTGGGTCCCTTCCAACTCTGTTATGCTGTTATTTGGGTCCCTTCCAACTCTGTTATGCTGTTATTGGTGAAATGAATGGGTATGTAAATTGCTTAAATAAATGCAAAGCAATTACATAATAAACGAAAGATGGGTGTTGAGCACTCAGTGCTCCCTATAGGGACCAAGCTCTCTCTCTCTTCCCCCCCCCCCACTAGCCTTCTGACTTGGATAATGAAAATACTTTTTCTGATTCTAAAGTAATCTGTGAACTCAGAAATACATTATCTCCAGAGATGCCCTGTCCCCCTCTCTTCTAATATTTAAAAATATGCTGGATTTTTTTTTTTTCATTTTAGAAGGCTTTTGGTGTCTAGGCTATATTGGAAGAGAGCACTGTATATTTTATTGTTATATATTGTGTTGTTGGGTCTTTCAAGTGGTCAGGATGTGACTTTTGTCTCATTTTCTATTGTTTCTATTGTTGCACCCCACCCAGGATCTTGGGATTGGGTGGTATAGAAATGTTTGAAATCAGTCAAATCCATCAATAAATAAATGATTAACTTCACAATGAAGTCACTGTTGGGGTCTTCATGCGGCCCCATTGATTACCTGGTTGGCTGAAGGGAAGAGGTGAACCTCATCAAAGAGCTGTGAGGTGGGCCTTACATCTCCAGCTTCCTTGGAAAATCTGATCTGCGGCATGCTAGAAACTGGGCCGCACAAACAAACAAAGCCCCATCCACGGGATGCAGGCAGCACACAAAACCACGCTCCTTCTGGTCTGCAGAAAAACCTCTCTCCCTGGAATTGGTCTCTGGTGCCCAAAAGGTTGGGGGCCTCTGTTGTATATAAGATAAAAGACTTGCAATCTCTTCTTCTGAAAGATGTATCAGATGTTACTGAAACATATTCTTAAAGCAGATATCCTACATAAAGCCAAAATGTTTTTCAAATTTGAAATGAGATTCACAAAAAATAGTTAAGAACAGTTGTTCTTAATCTTTTCCCTATCCTTGTTGTCCACATTGCACAAGTGCTGTTAGGATGGCAAATCTTTTTTTTTTTTTGGAGGTGGAGCAAAACACTATTTCTTGGCAGTCATTTTGATGTTCAGCTTTTTTAAAAGAGAGAGGGGATTTTTATTATAATACCCATTCTGTGAACGCCCTTTCCCAACAAGTTAGCTGGCTTCAGTTTAAGAAAAAACAATGAAAACTTGTAACTCACTGCAATGTTTCAGAGCTAACAAATGAGTTATTTCCATCTGAATCTTGTGGTCTTACGCTTTTGAAATCTTGAATTTCATATGCTGAAATGTTGCATTGTACCACAAATTGGGTTTGAAACTTCATAGCAAATCAGTTTGTCGCACAGATGGCTGAGATTGTGGAAAATTTAGTGATCTAGAAGAATAAGAAATGGTTAATAGATCTATGAGAAAGATGAAGAGTAGAAGTGGATGATGCTTTTTTAATTTTATTTTTGTATTTGTGGGTTTATGTTTCTATATATGTTTTCTCTGTTGTCTTTTTGTAATGTTTATTTTAATGTATAGAGTTTTAATAAAGTTTATAAAAAGATTACAGTTCTGTGCTATGGCTCTTAAGAGATTGTTCCTTCTCTGTTTTAGATTTCCAGAATGGACCTTATGATTTAATTTTGGAAACCAGATATTAGCTGATAATTAAAGCCTTGCAACCTAAGATATCATAAAGGGTTTTTTTAAAATTTTCCAATATTTTCTTTGCAGGTAAAGGCAGCTCAAGCATCTCATCCGACGTGAGTTCAAGTACAGATCACACTCCAACCAAGACTCAAAAGAATGCCGCTACCAGTGAAGGTACAGAGATTATTGTCCTTTTTCTGTTTTGTATTTTTTGTACATTTTTAGAACTGCTAACATCTTTTTCCATTGATCCTTAGAAATCTCTTCCTCTGGCAAAACCAGACAAGAGCCAAAAAGTAATATCGTTTCTTCTCCCAAGTTTAGTTTGTCACATGTTATATTTTAATAGGTTGTACTCCTCCAATAGGAGCATTGAAGGAATACTCTGCAAATATAGATAGTCCTCGGGTTGCAACAGCAATTGGAGCCAGAATTGCTGTCACTAAGTGACATAGTTGTAAAATGCAATGTCTTGTGGTTGCATTGCTTAGTGATGGTGGTCCCAATTGTTGTTGTTAAGCTAGAACTGTTCAGTGCACTAAGCAAAGCCCTCATGAGACTCCAACTTCTTGCCGGCTTCTCCGTTGACTTTCCTTGTGGGAAGACAGCAGGGAATGTCGGAAATGATGATCAGGTGTCCACAGGGATGGTGTTACACCTGGAACTCTGAGGACCAGCTGTAAGTACTCCTTGTTCAGCACTGCAGCAATTTTAATGGTTGCTGATGAAGTTGTTGTAGCCCAAGGACTACCTTTAACTCTATATTAGTGTGATACATTTTCTTGCTACATCTTACGTTTAAACAATAAAATAGTCTTTCAGGATTGTCCTTGGAAGAGCTGCGATTTATTGTTAGAAAACAGACAAAATAGTGAGGATTCACCCAGACTCAGTGGCACCTAATTAACTATATTTCTTAGGATAGAAATGATGTTATTCTGGAAATTGATCTATAGATAACCTTTTCTTACTTCTTAGAAGTACATGCCAAGGGAATTAATGTACATAAAACTAGAACAATGGGTTGTTGGAAAACACATGGATGAAGTGCTTTAGAGTTGGGGCGAAATTTGGAAATCCCTGTTCTTAAGTGGAGGAGTAGAGTGTGGTTATAAAAGATGGTGGGAAAAAGTCACTTTAAGAAAGGATGCAAACACACTGTCTCTTTCGACTGAATAATTTATTAAGGCATAATATATCCAGATATGTTGATACCACGAACGGATGCAAAAAAATTGTACAAATACTTCACATCATTATTATTAAGCTACACATACGGTATGGATCACAGTTGAGTATGATTGACAGTACAACTAAAGTGCATGCTCTGTGAGATGAGAAGAATCAATTATTCTCCCAAAGCATGTTATTTCTGCATGACAGCGCCTCTCCTGGTTATCCCCTTTATTCTCTATTTTTTGCTGTCACACAGTAGAAAGTGTGAGAGGAAATATATTTTCTTCTATAACTTTCAAAACTGTATGCCTTAGATTTATAGAGTTCCCTGGTGGAAATATTAAATACAGTAGAAGAGTTTTCTGTGATTCCTCATCATTACTGTTTCTTTACTTTTCTAAAGGTGTGAAAAGTTTCTATTGAAAAGTGCTGTAAAAATACATGTGTAATTCATCTTGAGTGATCAAGGCTATTGTGAGAAATTATAGAGTTCTTTTATGATTTGATTTACAGTGAGAAATAGTATGTTCTTTCTGGAAGGTAAAAATATATATTTTGCCAATGAGTAATCTCAAAAAGTCTGCACTGAGAGTTTCAGTTGGAACCTGAGTTACTGTTTTTTTCTCCAGATGTGTTAAAAAAACTCAAACTGAAGAGTTGTTTTTTTTTAAAAAAAGACTAATTATGGAACTTTCTCCACTTCTTTTCTCTAGAACCACAAATGTATCCCTTTTCAGTAGAATTTTATACTGCATTAGTATGTTTGATATCCCTGTTTTGTAACAGCCGCCTTATGCTTGCTTTTAAAAATATTTTGCCCATTAATCATAACACTCAAAAATCATTAAGCCAAATTTACTACAAAGAGTTCCCTTTCTGGGATAGGAATAATGCCCCAAATGTAGTAGTAGTAGTAGTAGTAGTAGTAGTAGTAGTAATAGTAATAATAATAATAATAATAATAATAATAATAATAATAATAATAATAATAATAA
>JAKJMR010000971.1:177965-188733 GCA_024449315.1 Daboia siamensis | reverse complement strand
AATAATAATAATAATAATAATAATAATAATAATAATAATAATAATAAAAAGGACATTTTTGTAGCTAATGGAAGCTTTTATAATTACTGCATCATATATGAAGCTGCTTTGCAAAAGATTAGGAGAGAACCTTAAACCCGTACAATATCCTGTTTTCTCCCTAGCATCCATTGTGGGGAAAAATATTGGAATTAATGGGGAAGATATTATCAGGCACAAGAAACCAGGAGCTGGAATAGAGTTTAAAAGCACTGCAAGTTTGTTCCATGCTACCATACACAAGAATCTGACCTACTAATGGCCAAGGCAAACTGGTGGTAGATAACAGTCAATGGAATTCAGGGGGGATTGGATATCGGTCCCTTTTGGGAGCATAGTGACCCTAATACAGCGGCTCCCAACCTTTTCTATACTCTGCACCCCTAGAATGCTTCTGATATACTCTCGTACCCCTTACAAAAGTTCAAAATAACGGCAACGATTTATGCATATATACCATATTTTTGAAAATCCAAGTTTTCGCACCCCCTGGATTATCATCTCGCACCCCCAGGTTGGGAACCCCTGCTCTAAACTGATGACATGTTTGACCCAGCCTTTGGGTTCAGCCTGATCATCTCCTACAGATATTAGGTTTCTGGATATATGGGATCCAAAATCTCAGCAGGATAAATCCTGCTTTTTAAAAAACAAATTTTAGAAACTGCTTTCTGCTCCTGCTCTTTTTTTAAAAAAAAATGCTTAAGCTTACCTTGTGTTGGCCTAGAACAAAAACCTTGTTTCTGTTATGCTGAATGTATGTGTATATAATATACATGATATCATTATAATAATCAGAGTGCAATCCTTCTGTAGTTAAAGTAATACAGGATAGACGTGGTAAGGAATGTGGACAGGCTATTGAATCAGTCCCAATTCTGCAAGTGTCTAAGAAATTGTAAAATAACACGAGATTGTTATTTCCAGTCAGTCCTATTTTTTCCCTCCCCATTGAACCACCAGGAAATATAGAGTTAATGTATTATATTCTAACTGCAAGAATGAAATGTTCAAGAACATTATAACTTTATTCTTGACTTCATTTATTTAACAAGCAAACTGGTGGAAATATTTTGTTAACCTGTTTGGCACATTGGTGTTAATGTGTTATCAGTTGCAATGAAACTTGTAAATAATTATTTAATCAAAATAGTCTCTTATTGTTAGTTCTTCAAGGTAGGCCAGATCAGGAATTAGACACAGTAAATGTTTTTGGTATTCTATTTTATTGTTGTAGGCCATAATAACTTAATCTTGAAAGTCTACCAGAATTTCAGTTTGTTCTCTCTCTTATATTACACAGAATCCACGCAGGGTTATTCTGAATCACTTACTTATGCTTATTTCTTTTTCGGAACTGAGATTTTATTTACTGTCTCTTTTAGCTTTTAATAAACTTTTTCATTCCACTTCTTTGACTCTCTAGTGTTATTGAGAACTTATTATTATTGTCTTTATTATTTAGTAAAAGGTCTTGTTACATGTAAGATACAAACAGCTAAACAATAAAGCACATTTTTAGCCATAAACATGTTAGAGTAGACAAGAGTGTTTCAGACAAGGGTGGTGTGACTGACTATGAAAATCCTGAAGCATTTCTTGCTTTGATAACAGTATGGGAAAAAATTAAAATGAAAATATATGTAAAAATTCCAGGGTGGTTATCAACAATTGAAGCTTTTTCACATGTAAACTTGTTAGATTTTGAAAAAACTTGGACGTATAGAGACATTTTAAATATTGATGGAACATTAAAATCGAAACAACTGGAACATCAGGGTATCAACATGTCATGGTGGGTACGCTTACAAATACAAAACAGATATGAAAAAGATATGAAAATGTGTGGATTTTATAAAGAACAAAATGTGTTTGATAAGATATTATTAACTTTTGATGAGAAATTAATTAAAAAATTTTATAATTTTCTGTTAACTTTAGAGATGGAAAGTGAACAAATTAAAGGGACAATGACAAGGTGGGCAGAAAACTTTGGTTATAACATAGATCTAGAAGAATGGCAAAAATTGTGGGAGAGAAATTATAAATTGACAATGTCAACTTCATACAAAGAAAACTTGTATAAAGTGTTTTATAGATGGCATTTACCCCCAGCTAGATTAGCAAAAATGTTTAAAAATGTATCAGGTAAATGTTGGAAATGTAAACATAATTTAGGTACATATTATCATATTTGGTGGACATGTGACAAAGTAAAGGCCTATTGGAAAAAAATACATACTTGGCTAGAAAAAATGTTAGGAGAACGTGTAGCATTTAAACCTGATTTTTTTTTATTAGGTATTGTACCAGAAAAGACTATCAAACAAAATTTATATTTGGTTTTACATATTGTAACTGCAGCAAGAATAAGTTGTGCACAATGCTGGAAAAATGAACAAATACCATCAGAAGAAGAGGTAATAAAGAAGATACTGGAATGCGTAGAGATGGACAGATTAACAATGAGATTAAATGAAAAAGAAGAAACAGAATACTACAAAAGCTGGAACTTTTTTTACAAATGGTTAGAAGAGACAACCAAAGAGTAGAATCTGTATATGTATTAGCATGTTATGAACCCAGCTCGCATGCTGTTTGAAAAATTAAGATATGTATGTAAAGAATAAATAATAATAATAAAAACTTTTTTAAAAAAAAAAATCCTGAAGCATTTCCTTCCGTAGGCTGATTCCTATGTGCACCTAATATACAAATGTCACATTCACTGAAAAGTAAATTTATGGGGCAGGGGAAAATATGTCATCAACCAGGTATAAACTGTTATTCTGGAAGGATCTAATGCATTATTTAAGAACTGCCATCAAATTCACACATTTGGATAACCTGCACTGAGTATTTGTTTCTTATCAGGTGCAAATACCTTTTGGACAAAATCTGGAGGAATAAAGATGTTGCAGAATGTTACTAACCATCTATTACATAAATTATTGTATTTCCTGAAAGAAAAAATGAGTGCCCCCTTCCAACAATACTTAAGGAGAGCTGTTTTACGCTCCCTAATAAGAGCAGAAGAGCCGTTGAACACAAAGGAATAGCAGTGGTACAAATACAGTAACTGGAGGCATCTCTTCTTTCCTTTGAAAATCAAATTAGTCTTTGCTGGGTAGGTGAGGAGCTGATGTTTTCATACCACAGATTTTCTGCCCTTTTGTAAATCCCTGAGCAATGTTTCTCTTTGTTTTATTTCCCTCTCTAGTGTAATTATCTCTTCTCCATTTATCTCTGTGTTCTTCTTATCCCAATGCAGCCACCCCTTTCCCCTCCTCTTTTGGTTGCTACTGAAAGAAATATTGTTAAAACCCTGAAGAATGCCAGATAACTTTCTTTTATTACTCCATTTTCAAACAAACATAAAAACGAGCTTAGCACACATGAAGAAAAAAGGAAAAGAAAAACAATATAACAAATAAAAGAAGACGAAAGAAACAACATAAGAAATTAAAAAGTATTAAAAAATCCTGTAATTATCAATATATTATAAGTTTATGTCATTTTTATAAAACTTTGAAAGAGGAAACTAAGCTTTCAATAGTCATCAGTTTTGTTTTCCTGACTCAGGAATTCTGGGAGTTGAAGTCCACGAGTCATAAAAGAGCCAAGGTTGCCTACCCCTGAACTAGAGCCATGTAAGATGACAACGGTGCTGTGTAAGTTTGATTAATCAATAATGTAGAAATAAAAAGAGATCAAATTTTATTAAATAATGTAAAAATAAATGAGATCAGGTAATTCAGGACTCCAGACCCCTTGGAGAATTTCATAAATATCTATAACCAAATTGTTTATTTAAAATGTATTTTATTTGAATTATTTCTTGTCTTCTGTGGAACTTCAAAGTGAGCTAATCCTGCAAGAAGGAGGAGGAGGAGGAGGAGGAGGAGAAGAAGAAGAAGAAGAAGAAGAAGAAGAAGAAGAAGAAGAAGAAGAAATAAAATTGCCAAAATTAATGCAACCTATAAATAAGAACTGAAATATTATCTGCAAGGAAGTTACATAAACTGGACAAAACAGAGCCGTGAAAGGAAATCTTATTGTCTCTGTCAATAACTAAACAGCTCAAATAATGTTAGAATTGGATAAGGTGTCTAAAATTTCTTCCAAAGAGAAATACCTTGGTCATAGAGCAGAAATCTATAACAGTACAGTTTCTTCAAGTGGAAAAATGGTATTTTCATTAATTAGCTGTATAAGTACACTCAATCCTCCTCATCTCCAGTGGTTTCCTTCACTGAAAACCCCTGTGGAAATTGAAAACCACAATTATTGAAACATTGTTCCTAATGAGAACACATGATCTAGTATTGGTATGGAGACTTAACAAAGCACCACATGAACAAAGACACAGTTTCCCTGAGAGTAGCTTATGTCGGCAGTGGCTCCCAGACGTTAAGCTACTCTACTGTACATGACTGTGTACAGCTGGGCTGAGACTATATTTGAACAAAAATGGCTTGCCCTTTTACAGAAGTGTATAACTGAATCCATGGAAACAGAATTCCTGAATAGCAAGGTTGAGTGTAAATACAGGTAGCCTTCAACTTATGACCTCAATGGAGCCCAAGATTTCCATTGCTAAATGAAACATTTGTTAAATGAGTTTTGCCCCATTTTACAGCCTTTCTTGCCACAGTTGTTAAGTGAATCACTGAAATTATGAAGTTAGTAACACGATTGCTAAGTGACTCTGGCTTTCCCATTGACTGTGCTGGTCAGAAGGTCACAAAACGTGATCACATGATCCTGGGACACTGCAACCATCATAAATATGAGCCAGTTGCCAACGGTCTGAATTTTGATCACATGATCCACGGGGATGCTGCAGCCATCATGTGAAAAATGTGCATAAATGACCTTTTTCAAGTGCCATTGTAACGTTGAACGGTCACTAAAGCAATGGTTGTAATACGAGGACCATCTGTAAGTCTTATTGTTGCAGTCATAGGTCATAACCATGTAACATAACATATAATACAATAAAACAGAATAATAAAATTAAGTGAATAACAAAAATAATGTTAGGTAATGCTAGGGCTATGATTAAAAACGTTAAAAATTCTTAAATGACAACAAAGTAAAGGTGGCAGTCAGATTATTATCAATTGGAAAGACATCTACAAGAAGATTATTCAACGGTTTGAGGCTGAGCCCTTGAATTCACCTATAAATAATTTTGCCTTAATCTCAGCCTAAACAGGACGGTGAAGGATGTAGTGAAAATGATTTTCCTCTTGACTAGTACCACAGAAATGCTATTTGACTGGGAGCTTACAAAAGTTTCCTTCAAAGTATGCCAAAAGCGTGGTCTGCAAGCAAAGGGATGTAAAAGCTTTTCTTAGTGGGTCATTGGTGATATTAACCAGATACTGGGAGAGGCTTCTATGTTTTTTCTAGTAATTCAACCAAGATGAAAATTTGAATGTCTGTACTGTAGTAGTAGTGGTGTGTGTGTGTGTGTGTGTGTGTGTGTGTGTAGTGGTGATGGCTCAGCAGGTAATGCTGAGCTTATCAGCCCAGATGCAAGGCTTAAGTGCCGCACAACAGGATGAGCTCCCATTATTTGACCTAGCTCCTACCAACTTAGTGGTTCAAAAGCATGCAAATGCAAATAGATAAATAGGTACCACCTCAGTGAGAAGGTAACTATGCACATTGGTGTATAGTCATGCTGGCCACATGATCGTGGAAGTGTCTTTGGACAGTGCTGATTTCCTCGGTTGAGAAACAGAGATGAGCACCGTCCCCTAAAGTTGAATACAATTGGACAGGGGAAACCTTAACCTTTTTACTATAGTAGCATTTTTATTGGCATCCCTTTCAAAAACTCCCTTAATATTTCTTCTGTTCCAACAATTATAGATCCTCAAAGAGTGGCTGGGTAGGATAGGTCAGAGGTCCCCAACCTTTTGGGCACCAGGGATCGGTTCTGTGAAGAGAGGTTTTTCCACGGACTGGAGGGGGCATGGTTTTGTATGCTGCCTGCATCTCATGGATGGGGCTTTGCTTGTTTGTGCGGGCTGGTTGCTGGCATGCCATGGCCCACTACTAGTCCACGGACCAGGGGTTGGGGACCCCTGGGATAGGTGACAAAAGGTTTTTTTTTTATCAATTTTCGGATGTGTAATGGAGAAAGTAAAATTTGGTAAGATGGCTTTCTACCTGACTTTCTAGTTTTGTAAAGTGCCACAGCATTGACCTCTGACTGCATTGAAGTTAACCCTACTTCATCCTTAGATAAGGAGCAGGGATGCCCTGTGGGAGTTCCCAGATCTTCCCTATGATGTTGTTTTGGTCTATATTTAACTGGGCAACAACCTTCACATCCCACCCTTGCATCTCAGCACCATACAGGATCTGGTCTATCACCTTGGAATACTTTAAAACCAGGAGCTCTAGAGCTTTTTATGTGGAAATGTGTGTACATGTATATATAACAGGCATCTGGCTTTATCTCCCGCTTAATAACAGATTCTGTAGCCATGCTAAACCATTAAAAGTTTTATATGGGCTTCTCTTAGTGCACTATGTGAATCCTACCATTAGATCTTGTACACCATAGCTTGTGGAATAATATGTGTCAATTGTGGTTGACCTAATAAAATATGGTTAAACAATAATATGGCTCAAAGTGATTTATGAACCATCTTGACTTGTACATGAAGACATGCTTTAATTGTTATTTCTAAAAATTAAGCCCCAATTGTTTAGGATGGAAATATTATGAATCATGGTTTCCAACCTAAAGTAGAAAAGTGTAAAGCCAAGGCAAAACAAACCACATTAAGGCTTAGTGGGATGTGTGAACTCATACTTGGCTCTCAAACTGTAGGCGCGGAGGATGCTTTAGGAGAAATCTGAAATGGCTAGCAGAAGCACAGAAGGCTGGAGGGCATCATAGTAACCTAAATGGGAAGAGCAAGAGTTGATTGCTGCCATCCTCCATCCTTTTTTTTTATTATTTTAGGTCTCCTTTAGCAGCCAATGTTCTGTAACAACCTATTGTATCACAAAAATCCCTGGAATGTTTTGCTCAGGTGTAGATATCCTGATGCCCTGCAGATATTTGGACCGTCTCCCATCAGCCACAGACAATTTGGCTACAGTCAAAGAACTCCAAAATGTGGAGACAGCACCAGATTGCCTGTTTTTTCAGCTGATCAGGGAAACAGGGACTCTTTCATATGGATGAGGTGATCTGGCTCTTCTCTTCAGCTACTGAATTGAGAGATGTAGGCCTCCAGCTAAATTGGCTACTTACTGACTCTTGGAGCTGCATCACTGGCACATCTGCCTGGTGTGTGGTCAATATTTCTTTCTGCCTTTAGTATGGTTTTGAAATCTGTGAGTTATGATGTGTATCTTAAACTTAATACCTGATGGACCAAAGGGCATATTATGCATCCCAAATCTCTAAAATATTATCCGTGCTTTAAACTTGCAATGAGAAACTGGCTGATGAGAGAACCAGACCTCTGTGCTGAGCCAGGATGTCCATGTTGTTCAGCCTTGTGGTGATTTTCTGTTGAGATTTTTTTTTCAGAAATACTTTCTGAAAAGCAAGTAAGAAGAGCTTATAATTAGTTTGTGGTAAGGACAGAAGCCAGATTTGGTTTTTTTATGGAAAATGTCTGGAATGTGAAATTGAGGTTTTTAAAAACATGTATGTAGATCATTCTTTTGACACTATTTGCATCACTAAATCCACTTTTGATCATACTTTTATTGGAATTTAGGGAACAAATAATGGTATATCATTGGCAAATTCTAGACATGCTCCTCTACAAAATTCTGGCACAAATAAAAGTCACAAGTTTAATGTGATTCGTATACTACATGGATGTTGGTCCCCCCCCCTTCATGTTCTTTTAATGTTTGTACTATTTATTATTTAGATGTAAATGTATTTCCTGTCTGCTGTTAAGAAGTTTGAGGTGACATATATTCCATTTTCTCAAAAATTGTTCATCTCACAGAGCAACTCTTGAGTACTGTGCAGTTAAAAATGTAAAAACCATATAAGTGTCATATCCCACTAGGAGGCAGTTGCAGTTATAATGGAATGATGAGTGAAAAAGGTCGATAGAGGGCCTTCAAGGCTCTAATCAACCCAAAGGTTGTGTGCTTCTCTGCAAGCCCTCAGAGAGTCAGCAGAAACAGGTTTTCAGATACTTCCAAAAGGTCAGGAGGATGGGGACCCATCTTGCCTCTGAGGGACAGAATGTTCCAAGTGGTGATGATGACGGCAGAGAAGACTGTCTTCCTAGATCCCACTAGTTGAAATTCTTTTAAATGTCAGAGTCCATAATATACCCTCCCTGATTGACTCCCCATTACATCGGTCTAGTCCAGGGTTAGGCAACCTTGGCTCTTTTATGACTCATGGACTTCAACTCCCAGAATTCCTGAGCTAGGCTGGCTCAGGAATTCTGGGAGTTGAAGTCCACAAGTCATAAAAGAGCCAAGGTTGCCTACCCCTGGACTAGACTGATGTAATGGGGAGAAGACTGGTATCATGCCATGTGGTGTTTTAACGTTCATAACCAACATCTTGAATTGGACACAGAAGCAGACTGGCACTCAATGCAGCTCACACAGCAGAGTTGTTAAATGTGCCATTCTTGGGGCATCCAAAATTGCTTATGTGCCCACACTCTGTACCAGTTGAAGCTTCTGGATACTTTTCAAGGGTAGACCCACATAGAGCGCATTGTAATAATCCAGATGGGAGATGAACATGTCTTGAATGTCTGAGAGAAGCGCCTCCCTATCCAGGAAGGGATATAACTAGTACATAGCACAAAGTTGACCAAAGGCCCTCCTAGCCATGACTGCTACCTGGTCTTTGAGCTAGAGCTGTGAATCCAGAAGGATCTCCAGATTTTGTGCAACTCCATCCAGAACTAAAAGCAATTAAGCTACCAGATACAGAGGGCTCCCCCACCCACAGTAACTCTGGAAAGGCTCTTTAACCATTCGGAAAGTGGCAACGTCTTGTCATTTGTACACTTTAACATCATTTTAAGCTTAGTTGTTTTGATTTTAGATTTTGTTAAAAAAAATCCATATAGTTTTCTCACTTCAAAACAACCCTCTTGTATTACTTATATTAAGTAAGGTTATTCAACCAGTATAATCTACTATGATCCCTGGGCCACAGTTTGGGGGATAAACTTTCTCTGGAAATGCCAGAGACTGAGTTTTGGGTTTTTGCATGCAAAATTAAGGTTATGGGTTATTGAGAGTCATCTTCTAGTTAGTGAAGGCTTTTTTCCATTTGGTACATAATAGCTTCCCACTCACCATCTAATTTATTTTCTCTCAGCAAAAACTTTCTTTGAACCTTGCTGGTATCATGCAGGTATTATAAGATGGAAAGGAAGAGCATTTCAAAGAGAAAAAACAATGTTAAAATTGTTTTTCTTGAGACAAACAATGATATAATGTTCATATCTCCAATTACCTTGTTTTCATCATATGATAAACAATATCTATATGTGGTGTATGGATTTGTACTAAACTGAAACTAGTTAGATAGTATTGTATTAAATTGGGACTAATTTAAACAGATTTTCTTGCACTTGGTATTTGAAATTTGTGTTAAGAAACCCTAAGAAATGGTTAGAAAGACTGTTGCAATATTGTTAATTTGCTTTAATTTAGTTTATAGCTTAGATTTCTGAATACAGTTCTGGCCTCTGTTAAACAAGTATCGAGATTCTGCCGTAAATTGATGATCATTATACTTCAATAGGTATTTTTTTGGTGTTTTCTTAGAATTAGACTTTATGTTCTGTGTTGCTTCGTATAAACTTTATAAAATGTGCTACTATTTGGGCAGGGTCTGCCAAAAGCAACATATTCAGACATTGAATGGAGAGTGAAGGCAAATGCCTATCATTCAAAAGGAATTACAGAAATTAGGTTAAAAAAATTCAAATGTTGAACTGCAAAATGAAGTAAAATGTGTTTTTATAGTGCCTCCAGAATTGATTTTTGTTTTTTTTACTTTTTATTTTGATGTGCTCTCAGAGAGAATCAATGTTCTAGTTACTTCCGCCTTTATTAAGTAATTGAAAATAAAAATAAAATCATTGTCCACAAACTGTATCAAACAAGAATATTGATATATCAACTTTATTCATACACTTACACCCCATAGCAAACAATGTGTTTGCTTAACAATCACGGCATTCATAAGTCTTTAATGTTGTGATGAATTTCTTTTCTATAATTGCTTATCACAATTTTATCTTTGGAGGGTTTGAATGCCCAAGAGGAGGACCCATTTCATATCCCTGTACTTTTCCAAAAATTCAGATCAGCACACCTCTTTTCATATCCTTGATATTTTTTTCTTTATATAATGTTTTAGGCCCCCAGACTCCTATGTATAGGCAGGAGAAGATTCCAAGGACAGAGCCCAAAGTCATTTGCTGTTCTATCCATAAATATATTAGTTTAAAAAATATAGATCTGTCACAGGTAATACATAAGGGTCATTTTAAAAGGATCATCATTTAAAAAACAAGAATTAGGAATTCAGATATGAACCAGAACTAGGATCAGTCATACCAGGACCAGAGGCCTTAGAGCAGGGGTAGGCAACCTTGGCTCTTTTATGACTCGTGGACTTCAACTCCCAGAATTCCTGAGCCAGCCAAGCTGGCTCAGGAATTCTGGGAGTTGAAGTCCACGAGTCATAAAAGAG
>JAKJMR010000971.1:165045-177565 GCA_024449315.1 Daboia siamensis | reverse complement strand
GAGGGAAATTGCAATTAATTTAATCTTCTCCAAGGCTATATTAAAGCATGGCCACAAGATGTGGAGATGCTGCGTTGAAAACAGGGAGAACGTGTTGAAGTGCCTATGGTGAAAGCCATCATGATTCATGAAGGCAACATGACAGACAATGGTCACACTGTAGAATAAATGTGTCAAAATGAATATAGCAAGCTGGTCATCACAGTGACAGCTATATTTATGGGGACGCTTTTATCTATAGCCAGTGGTCTGTATCCTGAAATATACCAAGTTCTTTTGGCACGATGAGGCAAAGTTGGCTCCATTTAGCAGCAAGAGTGATACAATTATGGTACAAACATGTTCAGGCCAGTCTCAGAAAAAAATGTGATATTAACTTCAGATTTGCTTTCTTTCTGTCTCCTGAAGGAAGGCAGACATTATTATTTAAAATTTGCTGGTGATGATGCTTTGGTAACTAAATCTGATTAATAAGCCACTAGCGACCTCATCATGAATGAGGTAATTGTTTACCTCATTATAATAATAATTACAAAAGAGAAATGATTACATAATAGATAACCAAATAAATTACTTTAATAACTAATAAATATTTAAATGAGGATTAGTTTATTAAATAAATCAAATTAAAAAATGATAGCAAAAATATATCTGTTTAATTTGTTTTAACTTTCAGTTTCAGAATTAAAGGGTATCATTCAAATATTCTATTTCTCCCATTTTTTTCTTCCTCTTTAGATGAGCAAAGCATATTCAGCCGAGTTAGCCTAGCCTCCTTACCTGTTGCAAGCCCAGCATTTTGAGGATACCAAGTTTCTTGTTGCTCCTTTTTGAGTATGTACGCTTTGGTACAAATTCAGAAATAACCGGGATGGAGAATAGTTTGCCTTATATCTGAAAGTATTTGGTTCCAAAATTCCCTAATATTATCAGGCTTGTGGATGACCATGGCATTCTGTTTTCAGAAGGTTAATCTCAGGATTGCTAGCACAAAGATCTGTGTACTGTGGGTCATCCATTTGGATTTTCAAGCAACACACAGATTCTGCCACCTCTCTTTACTGCAAATTGTTTCCTGGGCTGAGATGCAGCAGAACCGAAGTACAGCATATTCTTGCCTTTTTCATTTATAAGTATCTTGTTTGAGGCAGGTAACTCAGCTCCATTCTCCCATACCCATTGCCAGTTGTTAGTATAGAATAGGATTTCAGTGAAAATAGGGTAAAAGTCATTTGCTAAGTCTTGACCATGAACTAGGCTTCAGTTTTCATTCTTCAGATGCCTAGATAGAGTATGTGCTAAATGAAAATGTGGAATGTTTTCACTGCCATGGACTTAGTGATTAAAGCAACGAAATGCAGGTTCTGGATGGACATATTGTATAGAGGTTTTAAGCTTCCCTACACTCTGGGATTCATCTTGTATTAATCAAAGTATAATGGGAAACATGAATTTTGACACAAATTCATGCTTCCCATTACACTTTGGTTAGTATAAACATGTCCAGATATATACTTGAAATGGAGGAGACGTAACTCAGGAACTGATCACAAAGTTTGAAAAGCTGAACAGTTGCCATTCCTGGCATTTGAGAGCAACACCATTTATCAAAACTTTCTTGTTTTTCCAAAGGCAGAGGGTAGATGCTGATCAGAAAGCAGTTTGGGATGACTTAAAAAGTTCAAGGATCAGTTATATCATAAGTAACATGTTACTATTATTACAGTTGAAGAAGTGTCACAAAGCATACTTTCTCCAAACACTGCTACTATTTTAGTGTCTGTGTTTTATATTTCTTATCTTTTGTTTTTTAGAGTTTTAAATTTTACCTTATACAGGCTCATTAGAAGAGTAGAAAATATACATTTTCTAAATAAAACAAATAGAAAATTCAGACAATTCTTACGGTCTAGCTGTAATGAGTTGGGAATCAGCAAAGGCACTCCTTACTACCTACCACAGTTTGTCTTTTAGCTTACCTTGCCCTTTTTTGGTTGGTGAGAGAGGAGAAAATGAATGAAAATTGTCAAATTATTTCGATTGGGAAAAACAAGTGAAGGTTTACTTAAATGGAAGTATACTCAGAAAGAATGAGTATGTTTCTGGTAGTCTGAGGCCTAAGTAGATTTTGAGAGACCAAGAGGAAGAAGCAATTCACGTCCTGTTTATATAATACCACTATGGAGTCTATTGGTAGAATAAGCAATTCCCATTAAATTTCCACAAAAAAGAATTCCCTGCTGCTACTGATATTGTACTACACTATTTAATTGCAAAAAAGGAGAAACTTAATGTCCTGTAATACACTTGCTCATTGTTTAGTTAATGAGGTGTAGTAGCCCTGCCAGTGATCCAAGAGAGTTAATTGCATATCATGGGTAACTTCCAGTATTTACTGCAAGATTTAGTATAACAGCAGATTCTAAACATGGGGTAGGACAGGGGTGGGAGATGGAGAAGCTGGTGAGCAGCACTGATCTACCAGTTCATGTATTCATTTTATGCCCTGAATTTATGCCATATGATATTTTAATTGGGGAAGTTGGAGAAAGGACATTTTGGAGAAGACCAGCACAATTAATGTGTTTGACTCAGCCATCTGAAATCATTTCTTGCTCTGGAGCATTTAAACAGATTTCTAGATTAGAAGAGGATCATACAGGGCTGCTTTGTCTCCATTGCAGGAAAGTGAAGAAACCAACAGAAAGGTTAGATGAGATGAAGCCATTAATGTACGATAGGGTTTTTTTTGCTATTTGGCATCTGGCATGCAAAGGTCAAACATAGCAATGTCTTATTGTATAAAGCAATTTCCTATAAAGCGAAATATATAATACAGCCTGTCGCTGGCTGCTGGCGTTGAACTATAGATTTTTACAACTCTTTAACATAACTATTTGAGAAAGCATGAAAAAAGACCCCATTTTCTCCTATTCCCACTCACATATCATGCAGTAAGGACCATGGATCTCCCCCCCCCCCCCGTTAATGTTAATGTAGTAGTAATTACTCAAATATCTGACTTCAAAAAGATAAGCAGGTTAGGATCTGATTAATATTTGAATGGATAATGCTTAGAAAGAAGCAAACAACAGACATTTCCAAACCTATACAGTGAAGGAAAAAATTATTTGATCCCCTGCTGATTTTGTACGTTTGCCTACTGACAAAGAAATGATCAGTCTATAATTTTAATGGTAAGTTTATTTTAACAGTGAGAGACAGAATAACAACAAAAAAATCCAGAAAAATGCATTTCAAAAAAGTTATAAATTGATTTGCATTTTAATGAGTGAAATAAGTATTTGATTCCCTACCAATCAGCAACATTTCTGGCTCCCAGATGTCTTTTATACGGGTAACAAACTGAGATTAGGAGTGCCCTCTTAAAGAAGCAATCAATCAATCAGATTCCAAACTCTCCACCATGGCCAAGACCAAAGAGCTGTCCAAGGATGTCAGGGACAAGATTGTAGACGTACACAAGGCTGGAATGGGCTACAAGACTTTTGCCAAACAGCTTGGTGAGAAGGTGACAACAGTTGGTGTGATTATTCACAAATGGAAGAAACATAAAATAACTGTCAATCCCCCTCTGTCTGGGGCTCCATGCAAGATCTCAGCTTGTGGAGTTTCAGTGATCATGAAAACAGTGAGGAATCAGCCCAGAATTACAGGGGAGGATCTTGTCAATGATCTCAAGGCAGCTGGGACCATAGTCATCAAGAAAACAATTTGTAACACACTACGCCGTGAAGGATTGAAATCCTGAAGCATCAACAAGGTCCTCCTGCTCAAGAAAGCACATGTTCAGGCCTGTCTGAAGTTTGCCAGGAGAACTGAAAGTATTGTGGTCAGATGAGACCAAAATCGAGCTCTTTGGCATCAGTGCAACTCGCCGTGTTTGGAGGAGGAGGAATGCTGCCTGTGACACCAAGAACACCATCTTCACCCTCAAACATGGAGGTGGAAATGTTACATTTTGGGGTGCTTTTCTGCTAAGGGACAGGACAACTTCACTGCATCAAAGGGACGATGGATGGGGCCATGTACCATCAGGTGAGAACCTCCTTCCCTCAGCCAGGGCATGATGCAAAACACACTGCCAAGGCAACAAAGGAGTGGCTCAAGAAGAAGCACATTAAGGTTCTGGAGTGGCCTAGCCAGTCTCCAGACCTTAATCCCATGGAAAATCTGTGGAGGGAGCTGAAGGTTCAAAGTGCCAAACATCAGCCTTGAAACCTTAATGACTTGGAGAGGATCTGCAAAAAGGAGTTGGACAAAATCCCTCCTGAGATGTGTGGAAATCTGGTGGCCAAATACAAGAAATGTCTGACCTCTGTGATTGCCAACAAGGGTTTTGCCACCAAGTACGAAGTCATGTTTTGCGAAGGGTTCAAATACTTATTTCACTCAATAAAATGCAAATCAATTTATAACTTTTTTGAAATGTGTTTTTTTGGATTTTTTTGTTGTTATCCTGTCCCTCACTATTAAAATAAACCTACCATTAAAATCATAGACTGAGCATTTCTTTGTCAGTGCACAAACGTAAAAAAATCAGCAAGAGATCAAATAATTTTTCCCCTCACTGTATTGTTACTAGAAAAACCCTGCCTAGATGTGTTCACTAAACAATCAGAAGTGATCCTTAGGGTGAGAGTATATATCTCAAACACTTCAAAATACTTACCATAACATGTTAGGAGATGGAACAAGGAGATTCCTTTTTCTTCCTTGTTCTTCCATTTTCATTTTTCCCTTTAGCTGTCAAATCAACAAACACTCTTGTTCAAACACCTTGTCACATCGCTTTGGGCTTTTTATATTTTTCTTTTAATTTACAGACTGCTAATAAATGTCCCTCAGCAGGCTATCCTACTTACTTTCATGGGAATTAATCTGCTTAAATATGTTATTAGAATACAGGTAATCAAATAAGATAGATTAGTGTGGGTCTCCACTAATCTCCACTCCACCCCATCTCCAATTAATTTACAGCGAGTTTGTTCATTTTTCCAAATTTAATGCTGAATTGAAAGGAATGCTTTTGTACCCACTTACAAAATGGACCAACTATTTTTCCTTCCTGTCGCATGGAAGCAGAATCTTAGATCTTCCTTTCTGAAAGCATTTGGTTATCTTGTAGTGTTATTAATCTTGGATTTCTTCCCCATCATTAAATTTATTGTCCTTGTGTTAGTATCCCATTCCTTTTAAAGCAGATGATAAATAACACTGGGCATATGGTAGAGCCAGAGGCCCTGTCATCTCTCCATGTCAATAGAGCTGTAGTGCTGTTCATTTTTTAACAATCAACATGTGGCCCTGTGCCATTTATTTTTATAAAGAAAACTGGTAAGGTGAAGCTGTTTTTTATTGTTGTATAGTGGAACATCAGTGCTACATCAGTATAAACATCTAGTTATATGGCTGTTCTGTATGTCTGCAACAAATCACTTCTGAAATCTTGCCAAGAAAACTGCAGGGACTTGTCCAGGCAATTGCCAGGAATCAAAATTGAATTGAGGTGGGGTGGGAGGGGTGGGGAAGCAGCATAAACCACTCAGAATCTTATTCAGCAGCATGCAAAAACTCAGTGACATAAATAAATAAGTTTCCTATTGCTCATAAGACATCCTTCTTTAAATGTGGCCAGACTAATACTGCCAAGTTAAATGACCTATCAGGCAGTATAGACTGAAACTAGAGCCTCAAACTACATCTGGCACTTTTACTTTAGTTCTGTCAGTATCATTTGCATTACTGGTCATGGGCACTTGCTGTTTTTTTTTTTAAAAAAAAAAACTTTAAACAAATCCAAAGCTAACATTATTTGAGAACAATTTTGAGATATATATTTACTAGAAGATAAGGTGCTTGAGATTTTTTGCAACTTTAGTGATCTGACACTTGAAAGAATAAATTAAGGCCTAGTCTTCTAAAGGTTAACCATATTCCTATACACTTTATAGACATTTGTTATGCAAGTTTAGTTTCCCCCCCTCATATACTCATTTTCTGTACATACAATAGTGCTGGGTACATATTCTCACATACTCAACTAAACTACTCCTTTTTTCCCTCAGGCTTAGCGCTCAGGTTCTCTCTGACAAATTCAATTCCTCTTAGGTCATGCAATATATAACAAATAGGAACTTTCTGGCTTTTGCTTAACTCAAGTGCACATAATTGGACAAGAGAGGACAGTAGAGGCAATCAACAGCCTCTCAAGGACATTGGCTTTCAGACTTGATGTCCTTTCCCGAAGATATATTTTTAAGCAGTCCTAGTACCCCATTCAGACCTGCTAGATACTTAAACTAACTAACATGTTTTAAACTAAGGCAGTTCCTAAAGTGGTTTTAGAGGAGAAGATACAAAAGGATTGCATTCAAATCCAGACTCTGCCTGTGTGGTGAAGGAGCCATAGAAATGATCAAACATGCCTTACTTTATTGCCCATTTTATGCCAAACTTTCATGAGCTTTTAATTCTACATCTAACTAAATATCCTGATCTCTCAGATCAGTTCTATTTAAATCATCTTATTATCAGATTCAAATGATTATGTCTCTTTAAGTGTGGCAGAATTCTGTCACATGATTAGTAAGTTGCACAGCAGTTTGAATGACAAAGCTCTTCCTCTGATGAAAAAATCAGTATTAATTTTGTGTATCCAGGAGTTTTATTGCTGGTCATTCATCTCAATAAAAATTCTGTTCTGTTGATAAACATAAAGTGTTTATCTAAATGGAGTAGTTATTTAGGATTTCACCTGCAGTTTAAAATGTTACAGCTCCCAAATAGCTTATTCCTTCATTTCCAATTTAAGATTACTTGATCTGTAAAGTTTGTGTTGTATTTTGGAACTAGAGAAATGATTTTAACATTTTTCCCCCAGCATCACTTGTTTGTACCATAGAATATGTTCTGAAGTCTCCTTTCTCTGTTTGTCAGCAAGAAATCAGGAACAAAATTCTTAACAGAAGGAAGGAGTAAGTTATTTACTTTGTAGCTGCTGCCATATAAAAAAAAACAAATAATCTGCCTATTTCTGTGCTTTTGATTGGAACTTTGCTTCATAGTTTGAGAGATGAATAATTATCAGAAGCAGTGTAGCAAAGATAACTGGTTTCCCTTACCAGCTGCTTACCAAATGATTCTGCTTCACATTGATCAGGAGAATTGGCATAAGCCTTGGTGCTTTGGCAGAATGTAAAAGCAGAATAAAAAGGGGCAATCTTCAAAAGCACAATTCTAAAAAATGAAGCATTCTTGGCTGCAAATCTAAGGCAATGTTAACAGGGTACATGTGAATGTCTGGCAATTCTCACCTTGCAATGCATAGGCATTGGTGACATCAAACTAAGATTATGCTTGCATGAATTTTAACACACATTCAAATTGCTTTGCACTTTGGCTGGTTACTTTAAAGAAGAAAAGAACTAAGTAAAAACCTCAAGCATAATGCATGATGATTACATAAATAAAAAAAAAACAGGCAGTGGGATTATCAGATGAATTTTGTTGCATTAGAACAACTGTTTTTGTAAGGGTGACAGAATAAGTAAGCAAACATAACTGGAATATGATATTGCATGTGCAAATCATGCAAGAGTTGGGTTGTATCCAAAGTCTGCTTATAGAAAAACTGCAAGAAAATGTGTTGGGGAAATAGTTATGTATTTGGTTTTCAGTTGCTGAACTACTAGTGGAACAAAGCAAGAAACTAGTGGAATAACACAAGAAATAACACGAGGACTTTTCACATCTTCCATTATAACTTCAATTGGCCAGAGTGCAACCACTGTAATGGAACATCTAGTGGAACAAGGGGAAGCTGTACTGCCTAGGAAACAATCAGACAAAAGAGACAGAGCCCCAGTGTTTTAGCAATCAGAGAAAAAAGACTTAGGAAGGACCCATCTAATGGATCAAGAGGTTAAAAATAGCGATAGGACCATAGTACCTTCAAACTTGCAAGATTCGGTTAATGTAGCCTTATGATAAAGTAAAATCCATTCATGTGTCTTGTCTGGCTTACCTGGGAGGGCTGATAATGGCCCACATACTCACTGGCCACTATTTCTACTGCAGTATTGCTTTGCTGCTTTAGGAGCTGCAGTGGTTGCCAGTGTGTTTTCAAATGCAATTCCGGGTGCTGGTCACTACCTTCAAAGCTGTATATTGCTTCAGGCCTGGGTATCTAAGTGAGTCTCTTCCCTAAATGTCTCTGCTTATTGGACGTGGGTAGCCAGAGAGCACCATATTAAAGTGCCCTCATCTACCAGGAAGTGAGGCAGGAGAGGGCTGTAATGTCAAGCATTCTTGACAGCAACGCCCTTTTGCAGAGGGCCTATTCTCTGAGATACCAGAAGCCGGTAATGACTTAGTTTTTTGGGGGGAGGCTGTTGGAGAATGACTGTAGAGCCACATCTGTCTATTTGTGTGCATATATAAATGCATGTGCATATTTTTTTACCATAGTTCCCACATAAGGAACAAAACGACCAGACACAAATTGTCCTATTTCAGACACAGTATGTGAAGACCTAGCTGTCTGGAGAAGGAAGGATCTAATGTTAGGAAAGGTAGAACGAAAGAAAAGAAGAGGACAACCAGCAGCAAGGGTGATAGACTCAGTTACAGGAGTGATGAGTGTACTTGTCAGAATCCAATTATATCACATTCATAAATGTATGTTTAAAATATTGTGCCTCTCCTTGGATTCTGCCACCTTCCGAGGAGGAAGGAGAAGTTGTTTATTCAGCCTGCCTTAGGCTATCTTCAAAGACCAAGGAAAACCTTTTGAACTGGGGACAACAAGGGGGAGGGTTAGGGAAGAAGGGATCTGGGTTGTATCTCCATTTGAAACTGAAAGGAAGAAAGCAATAGCAATAAAAGCACTAGAAGATTACCCTTTTCCACGAAAGAGCTTGACACCTAAATTTAATTAATGTGAGTCTGACCAAATGGGGTTGAAGGGAGGGGGTTGAAATGGGAATCCTTTATATAGTGTTAAAATGTAAAACAATGCCAGATCCTGTCTTGCACTTCCACAACCGATCATGTCATAGTAAAAATCCCTTTTGGACAACACCTAGCTCCAAGAGTTTGTTATTTTCCTAAGACGTGGATTGGGGTATTGGAAGAGCTATATTACCAGGTTAGGAACAGATCATATGGAGAAAATCTGTGTATGTGCTCACTAGGAGTCAACAATGACTTGATGGCACAAAATGTGTGTGTGTTATTATTTTTTACTAGTCATTATAAAATAATTTAAAATATAACTTTATCCTATTGCTGCAAGGAAGCATCTGCAAGACTGAGGCAACAGATTAATTGCAGAAATAAATAAAAACAAATACATAAATGCCAAAAGCCATATCAGAAAATTGCTGTTCACTGTTGTTCTTCCAGATAATAGGAAAAACAGATCAATTACAATTTGCTGTGGTTCAAAACTTTTTTTCAAGCAAGTGACTAATGAGCATAACGGGTTGTTGTAATTCTGAAGTACTTTTCTTTTGGAAAGAATACTATTAGGAAATTTGTCCTGTTTCCCTATAAGAATCAGGACAACACTGGTGTTCTGACAACTGATTATAAAGCAGAACAATTTTGATTTGATCACTGCCCACATCCAGAGCCAAATGAAATAACTCTATAGCGTTCACTCACAATAGCTTTCTGCTGATAAATTTCCAAGATTTCAGAAAAGATACAGAATCCAGATGAGTCTGTAATGGTCTTTTTGGTCTATTCAAGTGATCTCAGTTCTATAACGACCTAGAAATGACTCTTTGCTTGTACATTCTCTCTTGGTACGATGGGCGAGATAAAACAGTTCAAAGTTGAACTGACTTGAACTGAAAACCTTATATAAAAGTAGATCAGGAACAATCCTCTCAGAGGAATGCTGATAAAAATGTTTTAATTGTAAAAATAAAAATAGAATAGGAATACACCACATCCTAGCTACTCAGAAAAGGCAAAGAGTGTAGAAGAAAATGGAAAATCTGCTACTGGAAGAAAAACTACTGGGGAAAAACAGTATGTCCACTAATTTCTCTGTTCCTGCTTCTGACTCCAGCTGGGACATTACGTGCTTTATTCCGTAAAAGAACAAAGGCAGAAAAAGATAGCAGTATGGGGAAAGCCAGGAAACTATATAAAAATCCCTGAATACAAACTTTATAAAAAGGATAGAGAAGAACATATTGTGATTTGGTGTCATTCTAAGTATAAAGAACATAATTTCTGTTCCCTTCCTAATACAACTAGTCATCTGGGTGATTGTGTTTTACAGTAGCTGAGTTTACTACAGTTCACTGAGCTATCTGCTGTGACAACACTGTCACTCCCAGTTTAGATCCTCATTAACATACTTTGTGTAGGCATTTGTGTGAGAAAAAAAGGGGGATTATTAATTTTGCTAACATGTATCACTTTGTACTCCTTTACACTGAATTGCGTTTACAATTTTGATGCTTATTCACACAGTTTGAAGATGTCTTTCTGTAGTTCTGTAGAAGCTCATTTGACTGATTTCCCTAAACCCATCAACAACCTCAGCCACCTTGAGTGTAATGATGCATTAAACATTTTTCCTAATTTGAAAATTGTCTGTATATTAATACACTGTGTTTCCATTCTTTAGATGGTTACCACTCATGAAAATATAGGTCTTCTTATTCCACAGGTGTTTAGTTTTTTAAAACGCTTTTGGTGGGGTTTTTTTTTTTCAAAAGCTCTTTGAAAATCCAAGTATGTAATATCTTGTCTCTCATTATAGATTATGTGCTAGCCCTAATTCACATTGTTGTTAACTGAGAATCCTTGTAATGCAAACTTCTCTTGTTCTTCAGGGGCAAATGCGTCTATGACATCAATTCAGTTTTGAAAACTCTCACAATCTGAGGTTAATTCACAGGCATGGGTCTCTGAAGAAGCTCTAATTACATTTTAAACATACTGTATATGACTAAATCTGTTTGGTGTGGCTTTTCTTCTTGTTTGGATCTGCTTGCCTTTCCCAGTCTTAAATTGTGTCTTTTGATTCAGCCCTTCCCCATGTCTTTTCTCCAATGTTGCTGCATTTCTTTCCTTCTCTTCTGGACCCTACCTCCTCTTGATAAGGCTCTTCCTGTGCTTGAGGTGGAAAAAAAATGAAACTTTGATTTTTGGTTTTACCAGTTATATAGGTTTGTTTTTGTAGAAATGGCTAGTTTACACTATTATGTAAAAGTAAGAAGTTGAGGTTCTTATTCTATTGTCCAAAAGAGAGTCGGAAGTCAATGCTTTTTCTTTCTTCCCCCACCCCACTTCCTACACTTTTCCCTTCCCTTTTCCCTCCCCTATTTTTCCTACTCTTTTCTTTTGTATGTTTGTATTTTGTGTTGTTGTTGTTAGCTGCGAAGTCGTGTCCGACCCATCGCGACGCTATGGACAACATTCTTCCAGGCCTTCCTGTCCTCTACCATCTTTTGGAGTCCATCTAAGCTCACGCCTACTGCTTCAGTGACTCCATCCAGCCACCTCATTCTCTGTCATCCCCTTCTTCTATTGCCTTCGATCTTTCCCAGCATTAGGCTCTTCTCCAGTGAGTCCTTCCTTCTCATTAGGTGGCCAAAGTATTTGAGTTTTAGCTTCAGGATCTGGCCTTCTAAAGAGCAGTCAGGGTTGATCTCCTCTAGGACTGACCGGTTTGATCGCCTTGCAGTCCAAGGGACTCGCAGGAGTCTTCTCCAGCACCAGAGTTCAAAGACCTCAATTCTTTGGTGCTCAGCCTTTCTTATGGTCCAACTTTCACGGCCATACATTACAACTGGGAAGACCATAGCCTTGACTATACACACTTTTGTTGACAGGATGATTTATTTATTTATTTTATTTTTTATTTTTATTACATTTATATCCCGCCCTTCTCCGAAGACTCAGGGCGGCTTACAAGCTTGTCTCTGCTTTTTAGTGTGCTGTCTAGATTTGCCACGGCTTTCCTCCCAAGGAGCAAGCGTCTTTTAATTTCTTGGCTACAGTCCCCATCTGCAGTGATCTTGGGGCCCAGGAAAATAAAATCTGTCACTACCTCCATTTCTTCCCCATCTATTTGCCAGGAATTGAGAGGGCCGGATGCCATGATCTTGGTTTTCTTAATGTTAAGTTTCAACCCAAGTTTTGCACTCTCCTTCTTCACCCGCAACAAGAGGCTCTTTAGTTCTTCTTCACTTTCTGCCATTAGAGTGGTATCATCTGCGTATCTAAGGTTGTTGATATTTCTTCTGGCAATCTTAATTCCAACTTTTGATTCATCTAGCCCTGCCTTTCTCATGATGTGCTCTGAATATAAGTTAAATAGGCAGGGTGACAGTATTCAGCCTTGCCGGACTCCTTTCCCAATTTTGAACCAATCAGTGGTTCCGTGTCCGGTTCTCATTGTTGCTTCTTGACCTGCATATAGGTTTCTCAAGATGGTCTGGTACTCCCATCTCTTTAAGAACTTGCCACAGTTTGT
>JAKJMR010000971.1:138728-164645 GCA_024449315.1 Daboia siamensis | reverse complement strand
TTTACTGCATTGTCTTTTAAGATTTTGAATAGCTCAGCTGGAATACTTGTATGTATTTTGTATTATAAGCTAATTAAAAAAGAAAGAAAGGCTTTTCTTGTCTATGGGAGCATCATAGCATCTCTTCTGTCTGAACTGTAGGGCTTGCTCCCAAGCAAGCTTTTGTTGGCACAGGTTTCTCCAGTGTAAGCCACATCCTTCTCATATGACTTCTCTTCCAGCTTTCAGAAATAAATGGCTTTTTGATGTGGTTTTTAATTGGAATACAGGTACTAGCAGAGACTTTTCTCAGATGTTCATGTCCACGGAGTTCTGTACCATATTTTTTTTATGTCCCCATATACAGTACCAGCATGTAAGTTACTGTGGGCTTGGGTTTGTCTGTGGATAAATCAATCATATATACACTAGATTAGCATAGTACATTTGTTGTCAGAACAAAAATATGAATATCAGAAAAATTAAGAATTCAGGAAGCCACATTTTAGAACTGCCTAGAGTCAAAGCTGAATGAAGTTATAACATCCTTCTCACCTAAAGTCAAAGAATCAAACTCATTTTTTCCTCAAACAACTTTTTCAAGTCAGTATTTTTTTTTTAAAAAAAAGACAGGAAGTGCAAGTATTATGAAGGTTTTTATAATTACCTAAATTGTTAAAATAGAGCCTTCTGTTTCAACATGGTCTTAGCTAAAACTAAGATTATTTCATCTGGTGAGGCAGGAGAAAAGAAGGAATTAAATAAAGAAAACCTCCAAAAATGCTGGATATGTTTTACAACCATAAATGGTAAAAGCACTCCTGCTCTTCTGCCAGAAAGCAGACCAATAGCGTAAGGTTTTGATTTACAGAAACAGCTTTGCACAGACTCTTGTAGAGAATGTTGTGCCTATTATAAGAATATAATTAACTTTTTCATGATTTTGGAATATTTTTTTAAAAGTAGACTCACATTTTTGCCAATGTTGGGAACAAATCAGAGAAACAAATATGACAATCAGGTTACGAGATTTCCTGGGTTCAGGATGAGTCAGTTCACTCCATAGAGTTTCTAATCCACATGCCCATTTGTTCATGAAATAATCTCTCTGGCCATAGACATCTTCTGTTGAAATGCTTTAGCTCTATTTACTATCTTGCTTAAGCTCAGAAGTTGGATCCTAGTGGTTTCCCCATTTCAAACCTAGACTTGACTTGAGTTACCCATTTTAACCTCTCACTATGTTGCTTGGAATATCATAGAGTTAATGTTGTTCTGAGTCATCAGAGATGAAACCAACAGTAAAATGTTAACTATCTCTTCTAAGTCAGAAAGCAGAGCTTAAGATTTGGCTTCTGGAAGAAAATGCTGTCCAAAGTTTGCAACTGAGAGAACCATACGGCCAAGGCCAGAGAGTAATCTAGGAGTCAGGAGAAGGAGTATGGAATAAGACCTTTTGAGGGGGTGGAGCACAGAGAAGTAAACATCACTGCCATCCTTGAACTCATAACCCAGTAGATTTGAAGCCATTGTAAAACTATCGTCCTCAAATCATTGGACTAGGTTGCAAGTTTGGAGGAAGAGTGCTGACAAAGAAACCTACACTGGCCAATAGGAAGGCTGAGGCTGATTAGAAAGTGGTCGTTGTTGTGGGAAAAATCAGAGGAGGAAGGAATTTTAGGTAGGTTCACCACCGTGAGTTACTTATAAGGTAATAAAGCTAGAATAAAAATCTGATAAATAAAAATTAAATAAAAATAAGATCACAAGCTGATCTTGTTTGAATAGAGATTTCTAACACTGCTTTCTTTGGCTCTTTGATCGTACCAGAATTGCTGTGATCAAAAAATGTGTTGCCTTCGGCCTCAAGTCCCATATCTTTCTGAAAAAGTGTATTTGCTGGTGATCCTTCGCGATCCCCCATCTAGTGACTATTCAAAGCATAACAATGGCAAATAGGATTGCCAGAATTGCCATGGCTAAGCAGCATGGTCATATAACATTATACTTTATGACTGCATCACTTAGCAACAGCAGTTCTGCTCCCAATTGCTGTTGTAAACTGAGAACTACTTGTGTTGTAGCTGCCATTTTTTTGCCCGCTAGTGTAAGAGTTTGGTTGGTTTGATTGGTAAGAGTTGGTTTCCCCTTGCCAAAGCAGGCAGTACAACTTGTTAATAGTTCTTAGTCCCCCCATGGATGAATTTTGTGCCACTGAAATTAGAACTTGAGACTTCCAAATGTGATAGAACTTAAGCTGCTGAATTTGTATGGAACAGGTAATTTGTAAAAAGATATTGATATCTTGCTTAATTTTTTTTTCACTAAATACTCTTAAAGGATACATCTTCAAAGGCTGTAATATGCATTATTTTTCTTTGTTTGTCTGCTCACTATGTATGTTCAGTCTGATTCAGGGGCTTTCTGACCAAAACAACAATTTAGAGTTGCCTTCCCTCTCAATAATATTTTTAATTAAAATGCATTAATGTTTGAAAGAATCTTCTTGTGTCATACTAATGTATACTAGTAAGTAAAACATAACACAATTATTTTATTCCAGTGAGATAAATATATCAGAGAGCTGTGATGGATTTTGTGCCGTATCATTGATTATCATGAAACTGACCTTATTTGGGTTATTTTAGATGCCGATGATTTGAGGCATGGTTAAGAGTTTGTCTGTGGAAATTGGTGTTGGATGGAGAACAGCAGAAGATAGTATAAGAAGGAAAACTTGACTTCACTCTGAAGGAAATTTAGATTACTTGTGACTTTACACACACACACACACACACACACACACACACACACACACACAAACACACACACACAAACATTTTACTCTCTTTTCTCAGTATCCCAATAACATTTTCCTTCCTAAATGGCCTCTGAAGTAGCCTCCATTTGTTTTGTGAAGTAACTAAGTACAGTTCCTTGGTGCTCTTTGGAAAAAGGAGGGGATAGTCTCAATGTGTGTGGTCACAACTATTTCCACATTATTTACTCTAACAACAAGCTAGACAGATAAATCAGGTTCTCTTCGATTTTGGCTGTCTTGAACTGACAACTGGATAAACATGAATTATGTATAACGATATGGGATTTTTTTTCCTGCTTGTGTTCCATGTCAGTTGTGTTAGAAAGGGTATGTCAAAGTTTACTATAAATACTGATGGATGTGTGTTGGGTTACTGAGGAGTAGTGAGGAGATGAGATGGTTATTTAATGCCTGATCTGGAATGACTTTATAGCAACACAGTAGGGCCCTTTCTTGGAAACTATCAGAGTTTCAGGGTTGCTACCTGTGAATTGTTAATATTAAGCTTGAAATAGATCTTGCCATTTTGCAATCTCGATGCTGATTTGTTAATTTATTCTTTAAAAATACGTAAATCATTATCAGCAATTTGACTCTCATACTTATTTATTTACCACATTCATAACACAACTTTTCATGGTGACCTGTGTGGCTTTCAGGGTAAAACTGACGCAAGCCTAGGCAGAACCTGTTGTAAAAATAAAATACAATTGGAATGAGCTTTTAAAGTCACTAATAATCCACACTGTTGTGGAGACAGTCTTATAGTAAGAAAAGAATATTCTGGAATTATAGTCAAGCCATTGACATGTAGTTAGGTTACAAGAAACAGGTTGAATGATAGATACTCTGATGAACCATTTTTTTGCACAAGGGTGTAATAAATTAAGGGGAATAGCCATCCTATTTAAAGCTGGCATAAATTTCAAGACTGAAAACATTTTGAAAAATGGGGATGGTCAAAATATATTTATAGGAAGGGAACGTGATAATCAAACATTAACTCTAACTTCTGTATGTGCTCCTTATCAGGGTCAAATTGGTTTACTGCAAGATATTATGAATAGGAAAAAAGTAACCTGGATCATTTTATAACAGGAAGGTGCTTTAATATTGATGCATTAAAGCCTCAGATGTAGCAGAGACTTCTAAATTTAATGCATAGTAAATGTTTGTTAACTGATCTAATGGAAGAAAAACCAGGATAGGTTAAAATATAAACTATCAAGTTAATATAGAAGTTGCATCCTTGTTTGACACTCTCTTTTATTGGTGCTGATTCAGTCTTAACCATCAAGCTTCCGAAGAGGATGTAAAAGAGACCAGTCAATAGAGAATGACTTGAGTTTACTCCAGATTTTATCCCTATGGATAACAGGAATAGCTGCTTAAGACCAATAAAGACAACAAATAGCAAAGCATTGAGAACGCCTTAGGAGAAATCTCTTACAAATTTCTCCAAGAGTTTATTTAAACTGGAGACAAGACACAATACCATTGAAGCTCAGACTGTTTATTATGGTATTGGTGGAAGCGGAAGCAAACCTAAGATGTAAACTCTCAGTATAGAATTGTGCAAAATAAAATACACATTTGATTGACTCCAGCAAGATAGTTGATTGAGTATGATTAGATATGGCAGCATCTTATATGTGAGTGAGGTCAAATGTGAGATGAATTCTATGAGGCAATGGGGTGGAGCTACAAAAACAATGGTTCATTGAGAGTACAAAGACTGCTGTATTCTCTGAATTTGGTTACTTCTAGTGAGTTACTTTTAAGGGTTTATCTTGTATTGGCCTTGCTTCCAGGAGCCTATGCTCGCCTCCTGGTATCTTCTCCCAGGTTTATCAACATTTCTTGGCATTTTAAATGTTTTATGGCTGAGCTGACAGGGTAACTTGTTTCTCAGGTCCCTGGAAATGTCATTAGGGAGGGGTATGCTTTGCTTTTTCCTAAGGCAATGCTTTATTTATTTTTTGCATGGCCTTATATACAAATTGGACTCTGGCAGCATTTTTTCTCCCGCTGTGCCTTTGTAAGCTGGTGACTGGCTTGCCCAAGCAAAACCCAGTTTTAACAGAAGGTGTCTGCTGTTTATCCCTTCTTCCACCCACCTGGTCAATAACAGTTAGATTTGGTGGAGGAAAGAATGGGGAGAAAGAAAAGGGAAAATAAAATATGGGATCTTTTCAGCCACAGAACTGCAAGTTTGTTAGTGGACGTTTACTTTTTGGGGTTGTTCTTAACTTCTCTTTGAATTAACAGAAAAATGCTTGCCTTCAAAAACATCTCTGGGAAGTTTCCTCTGAGCTCTTTTTCTGGAATGGCATACTTCTTTATTTTGTTTTTGTTTGTCCTGTCTTACTACTAATTAATGACTTTTATTTGAGCTCAATCTTTCTTCCGCCTATATGGATAAAAGACTGTCCATTGTATATGCTGGATCCTATATACTGAGTCCTATAGCAAATCTTCCTCATCAATCACCTGAGTCCATAGGCATGCTATCTCTTCTTGAATATACTATTTATCTTTCACTTGCCCAAACTTTCAGGCTAAAGTGGTTGAAAGTTGTTTCATCTAGGAAACCCAAATATAGAATTTTATAAAGAAGCAATTTTGCAAGTTGAAAATTTTGCTAAGGAGTATTTTACTTTATTCTATTCTATTCTATTCTATTCTATTCTATTCTGTTCTGTTCTGTTCTGTTCTGTTCTGTTCTGTTCTGTTCTGTTCTATTCTATTCATGGCTTGGGTCCAGGTTATCTGAGGGAACACCTGCTGCCGGCATCAAGCTCCCTTCGTCCCGTGCGCTCCCACAGGGAGGGCCTTCTCAGGATACTGCCGGTTAAGGAATGTCGGCGGGTTATTCCCAGGGGAAGAGCGTTCTCTGTGGGCGTGCCTGCCCTTTGGAATGATTTACCTGTGGAACTCCGGACCGCCCCCGATCTGCGTTCATTTCGCCAGGACCTGAAAACCTGGCTTTCTGATCTATCAGGCCTGGACTGAAGGGGTTTTAGCTTTTTAAATATTGTTTTAATTGTTGGGCTTAATTAATTTAATTTATTTTAATTTTATATTATCTTTTATATTGTATTTTATGCTGCCCTGTAAACCGCCCTGAGTCCTTCGGGAATAGGGCGGTATATAAATCTAATTAAATAAATATTCTATTCTATTCTATTCTATTCTATTCTATTCTATTCTATTCTATTCTATTCTATTCTATTCCATTCCATTCCATTCCATTCTATTCTATTCTATTCTATTCTATTCTATTCTATTCCATTCCATTCCATTCCATTCCATTCCATTTCATTGTTCTTAGTAATTGCTTTCCTTTTCCTTATATCCTGTGCCTTTATCTTTTTAACTTTTGAGCTTCAGGTTACTTATTGTGTATTGCATAAAATTTAAGAATGTTTTCTGATTCCAGTTTTTCTCATCCTGTTCTATCAAATCACTTGAACTTGTTTTCAGAATTCTATCCCAAAGGATTGCATTCTAAATTGGAATATATCATAACTCTTTTGCTGGTCTTTAATTAATTCCTTAATCCTTCTCACTATGGCTAATTCAGTCCTTTCCCATTAAAACTACAACATTTGGTATTTGGCAGTCTTGGATTAAACAGCAAGGCACAGATTGGCTATTGGATTCAGCATACAAATAGTAAGTAAAGGTAAAGGTAAAGGTTCCCCCGCACATGCGTGCTAGTCGTTTCCGACTCTAGGGGCCGGTGCTCATCTCCGTTTCAAAGCCGAAGAGCCAGCGCCAGTCCGAAGACATCTCCGTGGTCATGTGGCCGGCATGACTAGACACCAAAGGCGCACGGAACGCTGTTACCTTCCCACCGTAGTGGTCCCTATTTTTCTACTTGCCTTTTTACGTGCTTTCGAACTGCTAGGTTGGCAGAAGCTGGGACGAGTAACAGGCACTCACTCTGTTACGCGGCACTCGCGATTCGACCTGCCAAACTGCCGACCTTCCGATCGACAAGCTCAGCGTCCTAACCCACTGAGCCACCGCGTCCCTTCTATACAAATAGTACATTTTACTAAATATCCAAAACCGTATGCATCCCGTTGACTGACATTTTTAAAAAATATTTTTGTTTTTATAACTGCAGGAAACACTGGAAGGAAAAATATCCCCTTTTCAAAATGTATCGTCTAAATTGTGATGCTTTGGGAAGCAACGGAGACAAGGGGATGCAGGAAATTCCAGCGTGCAGGAGAATGCTCTCAGTAAACGCAGCTATCTATAGCTGAGTTTGTTTGGATTTGAATTTGAATAGTTTGACATTTTTGTCTTTTGCTCCTCCCTTTGGAAGAGTCTAGCTCAAAGGGCAAGCTTCCCAACTGTTGAAGCAACCACTTCTATGTTGGCAAGTCTGCATGGACAACTGCAGAACCAAGCCTGTTGCCTCAACCTTGAAATAATAATAATAATAATAATTTTATTTGTATACCGCCCTTCTCCCAAAGGACTCAGGGCGGTGAACAGGGCAACATATAAAAATACAAAGATACAAAGGTTAAAAAAGAATTAAACAAAATGCCCAAGCTAAAACAATAAGTAAATATATTTAAAACAACAATAAAATCCCAACCCATCCCCCATCAGGCCAGGCTGGCTTGTTCGAACAGATAAGTCTTCAGATCGCGTCGGAAGGAGCGAAAGTCGGGCACCATCCGGAGCTTAACCGGCAACCGATTCCATAAATCCGGGACGCCCACAGAGAAGGATCTCTCCCTGGGGGCCACCAGACGACATTCTCTGACCGGTGGCACCCTGAGGAGGCCCTCTCTGTGGGAACGCACAGGGCAGAGGGAAGTTGATACCGGCATTGCTAAATGGGGGTTAGCAAACTACACCTGGTCAGGAAGACTGGCAAGCAAGCATGCGAACAGTTGCTTTGCTGCAGACCAAGCTAAAAGAACAGCTAAACATTAAATAATTGCTGAACCATTAGTTCTGTAATGACATCTTTGCATATAATGCTAAGGAAGAAGTTTTCCAGCTGAGAATTCTGCATCTTTTCACTGTTTCACTCTTTTTCTGTTAAAAGGAGATTTCTGAACTTAGAAAATCATTCTATTTATCCGTTTGGGCTGAGTCTTCAGCATATATTGATATGGCAAAAGATATTATGTCAGGATGTAGGTACTCAACTGTATTTGGGTTGTTATATATGACACATTCTTTTTATGTTAGCACTTCACTGTATTGAGTGTTTTCTGTTGATATTAAGGGAGAAGTTTTAGAAGCTCAGTACAAGGTTCCTAGTGATAGCATAGCATAGCTGCTTGTTTAACAACATAGATGTGCATCAACAACTCACTCTTTACGTTAGCTATCCTTCTGCTAGCAGAACCCTTTCACCCTTATGGGTTGAGGCAATTTTCTCGTGGAGGATTGTTTTTTTTCTTTAAATCTGTTAAAGATCCAATTATTATGAAAGTGCCCTAAATTTCAAACCCTGTTTATTATTTGACTTCTGCAAATTACCTCAGTAATGTCTCAGTGCCTTCTCTTCCCTCTAGTAGTTCAGGGTTTGTAGTATTGTTACAATTGTAAACATGCTGTGCTTGGTGAGACTCCTTGAGTAAGGCCAAGCTCAATTTCTTGTATGTGTAGATTGCACTATACTCTGTTTACCCAAGAAGAAAACCACATATAACTTAATAATTAAGGTCAGTGGGAGGGGCGAGCTGTCTTAGTTCCCTGATAGGAACAATAAAAGATTTAAAGGCATTATTAGAAAGGGCAAATGACTGCAGATTAAAGAGAAATGCTTGAAAGGGGAGTTGCTTCCCAGTGAATTTTAACCCTTTCTGTCACACAGACTGGCCACATGACCACGAAGACGTCCTCGGACCAGTGCTGGCTCTTCGGCTTTGAAACGGAGATGAGCACCGGCCCCTAGAGTCGGAAACGACTAGCACACATGTGCGGGGGAACCTTTACTTTTTTATCACACAGATGCAGTGTTTCTGTCTTTAGATCCAGTTGCCTCTTCAATTTTCCTTTATAAAAGATGCAAAATTGCTGTAGAAACTTGGTCCACTGTGTGTGAGTTTCATTGCTTTGCATTGCAGTAAGATAAGGCTTCATTCTATTAAACACAGTTTTATTTATTTATATCCCACATTTCTAAATTCAGTTTTGAAATACAACCCATTCTTGCAGTGGTAGAACTCGTGGACTTTCTGTAAGATGAATGGGAAATGGTCAATTAAGCCTCATTGTTGTTTTTAAATAGTATTCTAGTAGCAGGCATCATAATTTTAATAAAATGTCTAATTAAAATGTAGGCAATATATTCAGTAATCTTATTCTCAAGGGAGGGTGACAATGATGCATGTTTATTTCCCCAGGCAGTGATGTGTGCTGTGTTACACAACTGCCTCCTGTACTTCTACATAAACAATGCATGGAAGGAAGCTGGCAGTTTGCATTTGAAAGTGACACAAGCATGGCACATCCTGGATGTAATGCTTAATGCATATTGAAAAACTCTTTTCTCCAAAACTATATATTTCACATTTACAGTGCTTTAATAGAATAAACACAGTCCATACATAATTAAGGTTATGAGACCTTTGAATCATCATACTGCCTCAGCAGTATACCATCAGCTTGCAGCTTCCCTAATATTAATCAAAATACAGTAAATTGAGACACAAAGAGAATTAAAATGTATAACTGGCCTTTTTAAACAGAGTTACTCTTGGGTGGGTAATGTTCACTTCCAGTTTCCATCCAGCACACTCCCAGTTGATCCCTGTATTCACATATGCCACCCAATCGAATTGGAAGGGACCTTGGAGGTCTTCTAGTCCAAGCCCCTGCTCAGGCAGGAGACCCTATACCAGTGATGGCGAACCTTTTAGAGACCAAGTGCCCAAGCTGCACCCCAAACACACTTATGTGTTGTCGGGTGCCGGGTGGGTGTGGCCCATTGGGTAGGTGTGGCTGTGGTGGTAATGGCAGACTGGATGGGGCTAAAAAGTTCAATCAATTCCAACTTTGCAATATCTTTTTTTTTCCCCGCGAGAAGTTGAAATTGATTGATTGATTGATTGATTGAACCTTTTTTTTGCACATGGCAACAGAGGCCTAAAACAAAAAAGATTTTATAAAACCCAGCTGAAGACCTAGGACTGGGGCGATGGTGCACATGCCCACAGAGAGGGCTCTGCGTGCCATCTGTGGCACAAGTGCTATAGGTTCGCCACCATGGCCCTATATCCTTCCAGGCAAGTAGCTGTCCAGTCTCTTCTTAAAAGCCTCTAGTGACGGAGCACCCACAACTTCTGATGGCAAGCCATTCCATTAATTGTTCTGACTATTAGGAAATTTCTCCTTAGTTCTACAGTAGGTTGCTTCTCTCCTTTATCAGTTTCCATACATTGTTTCTTGTCTTCCTTTCTGCTGCTTTGAAAAATAGGCTTTCTTTTTGGCAAATAATTGGAACACTGCTATTATGTCACCTCACTCCATTTTTTTCTCTCTAGGCTAGCCATGTTCTATTCCTGCAATCATTCTTCATATGTTTTAGTCTTCAGGCCCCTAATCATCTTTATTGCTATTTTCTGCACTCTTTCCAAAATCTCAACATCTTTTTTTTATAATGTGATAACCGAAACTGCTAACAAAATATACAGGTGATGTATTTTTTTTTTCTTTAGGGTGCTCATAGAGTGACATTTCTAACAAGAGGCCCAATAAGAGTCAGCCAACACCAACAGCATCTATTGCTAGTCTCAGCTGGTGTAATTATAGCCAATTACAACTTTTTTTGGAGGGTACCTTTGAAACAGTCTTGACTTCTGGTAACTGCCTGGACATGTCACTGTAGTTTTCTTTGCAAGATTTTGGATTTGCGTTACCTCCTTCCTAGGGCTGAGGGAGTGATTGCCCAAAGTCATCCAGCTGACTTTTATGCCTCAGGCGGAACTAAAACTCACAACCTCTTGGTTTCTAGTCTGGAACCTTAATTAATCATTTCACCAAACTAGATTTATCTCATATCTTTGCTACAAGAATAGAATGAGCAAGGACTGAATTGAATTATTGTGATTTGATCTATATGGGATTGCCCTTGACAGTGGTTTGGAAACAGCAGGTTACAGGTAGTTTTCACTTCATTACAGAAATTGGGGCTGGGATTTCTGTCACTAGACAACATGAAAGTATAAATACACAAACAATCTGTGCAATATCTGCTGCCCCACTTTATTAACCTAGGGTCCAATCACTAATCTCAAATATTTTTTCCCAGTAAATGGGTGAAATACTTAGTTTTTGTCCTGGTATTTTTAAGCATGTGACTTCTGGTCCATATGTATATATGTGTCCATGTGTGTATACGTGCATTTGTGTGTGAATAGACAGACAGACAGACTAGAAACCACGCTTGTAAATTATAAAAGACCAGGACAAAAATTAATAATAGCACAAATAAGTATTAGTTGAAGGTAGTTGCCTGTAGAAATAAGAGGTCCATTCCTAAAGGAAATTGATTGCCTGTTTGTATTTCTCCTCTCTCTCTGTACAGAGACAGAGACATAGATATGTAAAAACACACACATGCTATGTGCCCCTTCTCCTTCCAGCAGAAAGAACATAAAAGAAGGAAAAAGCAGATGGAGGGAAGGAAGGGGGAAGGTCAACTGGGAATGGAAAGAAAAAGGAGAACAAAACTGGAAGAGAATGAGGTGAGAAAAAGAGATTACTGGCCAAGGAAGGATGGAAAAAAAGAGATCACTATCTACAAAGAGAAAGCCAGCAAACCATGGATTTGCTAACTGAGGGAAGAGCCCAGTTGTCTTTGGCAGTTCAAAAATTACTGAGCATTGCTGCAGAGAGACAGATGGCCATTTGGGTAAGAGATGTGTCAGCTTTGATGCTTACAAGCTTTCTTTTAATGTGAACAAGTCGTATAATTGTCTTCTTAGACAGGACTGTCAAATGTCTGGGCTAATTGCAGTAAAGATGGTTATCCTTTTGGATCATCTGCAAAGGTTGAAGATTAGAGGTATGGTTTTGCAGTGCTCTTGCTCTTTCCTGAGCCACCAGTTCCTGGCAGTGCTACTAGGGAGATATCCAGCCCTTGGACACCATAGTGTGGGGTATTCCAAATCCCTTCCCTTATTTAATATAATATAATAATATAATATAATATAATATAATAATTTAACAGAGCCTTGGTGGAGCAACAGAGCCTTGGTGGAGCAGTGGGCTAATGCCTCCTTAAGTAACACCAGCTGCCTGCAATTAGTGCAGGTTCGCATCCCACCAGGCTCAAGGTTGACTCAGCCTTCCATCCTTCCGAGGTAGGTAAAATGAGGACCCAGATTGTTGGGGGCAATTAAGCTGACTTTGTAATAATGCCGCTTGGGGTGTGTGTGAAAGCCCTAATAAGCAGGCATATACATAGAATGAAGGCTACTGCTAAGCTTGTAAGCCGCCCTGAGTCTTCGGAGAAGGGCGGGATATAAATGGAATTAAAATAAAAATAAAAAAATAATATCTTCATGAAATACCTGGCAGGACTTTGTTCAATTTTATGGAAGACAGCAGCAGATTTAAATGATTTTAATGTTGTCAGATTTTGTTGTTTTAATGCAACTGTTGTAAACCACCCAGAACAGTATTTTTCAAACTTGGCAAATTTAAGATGTATGGACTTCATGCCTGCTGGCTGGGGATTTCTGAGTTGATCCACATATCTTAAAGTTGCCAAGTTTGAAAAACACTGACCTAGAGTCATTTAAATAGGCAGCCTACCACTAATCATAGTTATTAACTAAGTAATTAAACATACTAAATGTTTTAAAAAGAGTAAACCAAACAAACTTTGTATACATTAACATATTTCAGCAGTATTATAATTTGTGGGATGCTGTTTGTGTAGATGGAGGATGAAACATAGTGTGGGGAAATTCCCCAGTTGGCAGAATCCCTGAGAAACTGCTCAGTATCCGTGTTTCTCAACATTCATATGTTTTCTCTTTGCTTTCCTTACTGGACTGAAAGTATTAATTGATACTTCTGTGGTAAAAAAAGAGGATAAAAGCATGATTTATTTCTTAATTACTCAGATCTTAAATCAACTCTTCGTCTTGCTTGATTTCAAACAGTATTTTTGAATTTTCTTTCCCCAAAGGATTTGTATGTGTGTAACATATTATTCATAATTAATGTCTGTGGCATCACAGGATGACTTCCATGAATGAAAAAGTAATTAGAGATCCAACAGCATAAGGCTGTTCTAAAGCCACATGTTTTCCAGTGGCAGCATATACATTTTCAGTTACAAGTGTGAGATTTAAAAACCCAAAATTTGATACTCACAACTCAAAGACAAGTCTGGTTCACAAAAAAAGATTTATTGAAAAGAAATTGAAAATAATAAAGAAAATAATAAAGAAATTGAAAATAATAAAGAAAATAAGAAAGAAAGAAAGCGTTTGCAAACGCGGCCTCTTAGACCCTTCCCAAGTTGGATTGGGTTCAAAGAGCGCGCCGAGCAAGTTTCAAAGCAAGCATTTATACTTTCTTTTCTTGATACATGCCCCCCCCAAGAAACGTAAGTTAGTCTTTGAAGTCATTTACATTTCTAAAAGATCTTCTTTGAACCTTTACTTCCAAAAGACTTATTGTAACAACTTCCTTACATCCATCACTACACTATCTTGTTTTACTCACCTTCTTGAGGTGAGTATCCTTTTTAACATTTCAAAAGAACTTTGTTGATTACCATGTGTGAATTCTCTGTCTAAGCAGGAAATACTGTAGATAGCCCCACATCTTAGTGTTACATTTTATACAATTCATTGGCGTTACATTTTATACAATTTATAAAAGAATAACCTTTATTTATTTTCCTTTACAAGTGAAGGAATAAAGGGGCTTCAGTTAATAATATCAGGTTTATTTCTCCTTATCTAAATCAATTCTTTCTCATCAGGATTACATCTAACAGCTCCTGTTTGAAAGATTGTAATCATTATAGTGTAATGTATAATCAAGGGACGTGGTGGCTCAGTGGGTTAGGACGCTGAGCTTGTTGATCAGAAGGTCGGCAGTTTGGCGGGTCAAATCCCAAGTGCCGCGTAGCAGAGTGAGCGCCTGTTACTTGTCCCAGCTTCTGCCAACCTAGCAGTTCGAAAGCACGTAAAAAATGCAAGTAGAAAAATAGGGACCACTACGGTGGGAAGGTAACAGCGTTCTGTCCGCCTTTGGCGTCTAGTCATGCCAGCCACATGACCACGGAGACGTCCTCGGACAAGCGCTGGCTCTTCGGCTTTGAAACGGAGATGAGCACCGGCCCCTAGAGTCGGAAACAACTAGCACGCATGTGCGGGGGAACCTTTACCTTTACCTTAATGTATAATCAATTTATTTTTCAGTAAATTGTTTAGTGATTCAGCCCAACTGATTTATTATTTGTTTAGCCAGTAAAGGGGTCATGCTATCACTGATATACAAATTTAGTTTAAAATATGTATATAAGATTTGTAGACAATACAATATAGGAAATAATATATTCAATTAAGATAAAACTATAATAAAATCACCATAATGTAGAGCCATAGAATTGTATAGAATTATCAGCCCAACTGATCATAAATAATGAGATTAATATGATATTTTAAATTCTGTGGGGGTTTCTCATATTATCTTGCAACGTTCTAACAATAATTCTGTAAATTAGATCAGTGTTGTAATGTTCTGAGATTTATTTGTTTACGTGATTCCATCTTGTGAATTGATGGCAAAAGGTAAAATTTGAATCAGGCAGTTGATTTAACTCAGTTTTTTAAGGCAGAAGCACTCCTCCCCATTTATGTGGTTTAATCCTGTTTTGCTCTATGGAGCCTTTTGTAGGATTAATTCACAAAAATCATTACAACTTGACTTCAGAATAGTAGTTTGCCTGCCCTTACTTCTCAAATGTAGCTAGCATCTTCACCTTCCATTAACATCATTGTGGGCATCTCCATATGAGTCCAAAATGGATTCTTGCCATAACTGAAATGTAGAAGCAGAGAGGATTTAATACTATTATGAGAGACACAGCAGGCCTTGCTTGGTGACGGCTGTTGCAACATTGCAAAAGCTAAATTTAGATGTGTTGGAAAGAGCAAGAGGGCCTTGTCTTTCGTGAATTTCTGTCTTGCTTGTGACTGTTTCCTCATTATTCTTTTTTTAACTTGGAGCATGAAACAGATTTAAATGAATAAAGACAGGAGATGTGGAAAAGTGGAAATGAAGCTGGTTTCCGATTCATTTCTGGATACCTCTTAGCCATTATTGATGTCTGTAATCCCCAGCCACCTGCACTGTTCATTGTTTGGGGTAACTGCAGTGCGAGTTAGAATAGGGAAAATGGGATGTTATAAGAAGTAACATGTTATGTTGCTGCTAGAGAGAAACCTGCTTCTTCAATTTCCCTTTTGTTACTTGGGTACACAGCTCAGCAAGCTGCAGCCTTAATTGTTTTAGCAGGTAATTTTCCTTTTTACTGTGAAAAAAGCATTTTCTCCTTCCCTTTACAAGTTTGTGTGTGCCAAAAATATTACTGCCTTAGGTCTATAACAGATATGGATAAATAAATAGCCAGGACATTACAAGCTACAACCAAGATTATTATAGCTGAGTGATCTTTACATGTATGTGAACAAGAGTTTGGGGAATTAAAGATGCTGGAAAGAAAATAAAATGTAGAGATTTCTTGCATTATAAATGGTCAGTTATATTGCAGCAGCATATTGATTGATTGACTGATTGATTGATTATGTGCCACCAAATCCATATAGACTCATATTAGTCATGTGGTTAGACTGATATGATTCATCCCCAACTTTCAGGTTTTCCAAAAGAGTGCCTATGGTAGGCATGTCAAACTCGCAACGTCAGGTGACATTGCCTGACATATTGGGACTTTTTCCCCATTGCCGGCAATGGGATGGGCGGGGTTTTAGTATGATGCATCCGGCCCGCAGGCCGGCAGTTTGACATGCCTGGCCTATGGCCATTGTAATTGAGTCCATCCACCTTGCTGATGGTCATCTTCTTTTCTTTCCATTTTTCCCAGCATTATTGACTTCTTAAAGGATATAAGTTGCATAGTATGCTCCAAGAGCCTTGGTGGAGCAGTGGGCTAATGCCTCCTTAAGTAACACCAGCTGCCTGCAATTAGTGCAGGTTTGAGTCCCACCACACTCAAGGTTGACTCAGCCTTCCATCCTTCCGAGGTAGGTAAAATGAGGACCCAGATTGTTGGGGGCAATAAGCTGACTTTGTAATAATGCCGCTTGGGGGTGGTGGGCAAAAGCCCTAATAAGCAGGCATATATATAGAATGAAGGCTATTGCTAAGCACATTGATTTGTGCATTAGACTGTAAGCCGCCCTGAGTCTTCGGAGAAGGGCGGGGTATAAATGGGATTAAAAAAAAAAGTAGGATAAGCTGAGATAATGAAGTGACTGGATTGATTTGATCTAGTTGTTGATTTTCTTAGCTATCCAGGGAATTCTCAGCATCTTCTCCAAAATCAATTTTCAAAACTGTTAATACTCTAACTTTCTTCTTCAGAGTCCAAATTCACTTCTCTAGAGTGTCACAGGGAATACCATGGCTTGCACAACTCTGATCTTTGTAGGTACAGTATAAACACATCATGGTGTCTGAATGCCTTTTTAAAGGCCATCGTGATTGTTGTACTTCTTGACTGCTTATTCCTTTACTGTTGATATATAATCTTAAAGGGCAGAAGCTATCTACCACTTCTATATATTCATTGTTAATTATAAGGCTGGTTTTTGTACCTGTTGTCATTAGTTTAATCTTCTTTATATTTAATCTTACTCCCCATTTTTCATGGTACTTCTTGACTTTCATGACTAGAGCTTTCATGTCATTTGTGTTCTCAGCTATTAGAGTAGTATCCTCTGCTTACTACAGGTTTTTGATGTTTCGTCCTCCAATTTTAAGATCACACTTATTTCCTTCCAGTGCAGCTTCTCTCAGTATATATTCTGCATATAGGTAGAATAAGTGATGGAAGAGTATGGAGCCTTTTCTTACTTTCTAACCAATCTACAGTCAGTCTGCTTCCCCATGTTCCATCAAGAGTCTGGTTTCCTGATTTTTGCATGAGAACAGAAAGATCTTCTGGGATTCCCATTTTCCTAAGGAAGTTACATGGCTTGACAGGATGGATACAATCAAAGGCCTTTCTTTGACATTGATTGCTTTGGGGTATTCCTTGGCTTTCTCATTACCTACTATGGACAAGCAATCCCTTTTGTTCCTTTTATCTTTTCCAAAGCTAGCTTAAATATAGGGCATTTCCTTTTTCAAGTGGAGTTCTACTCTATATTGAATTATTATAAGCATCATTTTAAGGGCATGATATTCTGCATGTTCTGTCAAGCTTTATTAACATTTTTTAAATTTTCACATTTCCTCAAGTTCTCTATCAGTGCTGCTGAAAATGATTGATATATGGTCGAGATCATATTATGGCTTTCCCACTTTTTTATACTAATGGTAGAGCTTCTTTGACCTGTGTAGTGATATTGTGATATCCATGTATATAGCTACTATTTTGGTTGTTTGGACTTTGTTAGCAACAAAGAAATTATTTGATTGGCAGAAATTGGCAAGTCATTCTTCTGCTTCATTTCTGTGTCACAGGCCATGCAGTCAACTATGTTTTCCTCCTTACTATTTCCAACTTTGGCACTCCAGTTGTAATCATAAGCAGCATAGCAGATTTCAGATTGGGCCGTGACCATAAAACTTGTCAACTTTCTCTTCTTCTGCATCTTTGATGAAGCATAAATAAGCATAAAGACATCATGTTAAAAGGTCGATGTCTAATTAACATTATTCAATCATTGACTGAATTGTACCCAAATACAGTCTTTGTTGTATCTTTTCTGGGCATGAGCCTACTGCAATTTCTTCTTCTTTTTAATGTCCTGAATACTAAAGTCTTCTGATTGGAAGTGTATAGTTCTCGTCTATTTTAGTTTCCAATGCCTAATATGGCAATATGTTGCTGATTCATTTCATCTTTCATTGTGTTGAGCTTTCCCATGTTCATGCTACTTGCATTCTGTATTCCCACTTTAATTCTGTCTTTGCAGATTTTCTACAAGGCACTAGATGTCCTGAAGACTTTCTTCTGTGCTTGCCATAAATTTCACTGGCACTAAAAAAGATTCATAGTTCTACCTCAGTGAGGGCATGTGAGGGCCATCCAACCTAAAGGGCTCACCAGTCAGCACTATATAGACAGGAACAGTATTCCATATGCACCCAGCAAATAAGCAGATATTGGGGATGCAAACATTGATTTTTCCTTTGCAATAGATCTTGCACTATAAAGTTTTTAAAGTGGAATATAATAAATGTGACTTTCTGAACATAGCAGGCAGATGAAACTGGATTGTGGGGGGGGGGGGATATACAATATACTAGAAGGATGAGCTCAAGATGCAGCATGGACCATCTGTAAGACATGGAATGAAGCAGACTTGTGGTCTTTGAGGTTAGCTGAGATTGCCATTTATTCTATTCCTTACACCCAGTCTACAAATGGGGGACCCACCAATTACATAGATAGAATTTTTCTCTGTTGAAGAGCTGCCAAATCCAACTCTGATTATTTTAAGAGAAGGTTTTGGCATACCATAAGTGAGCTGGTGCTGATTGGTATGTATGAAATATTTGTTTAATGTATACATTGTGGATGCAAATGAAATATTCAAAGGCACACTTATACAGGGGTTATCTTATGTCTGCATAATAGATCAGAGCATAGTTTGGCTTAAAGTCTCATCTGCATTAAATTTATCATTTTACTAATATTGAGATTTAGATCTCCAAAAAAACCCCACCAAACCCCAGCATCAAGGAAATTGTATTTTGCAAATTGTATTTTAAAGGTAAAGGTAAAGGTTCCCCCCGCACATGCGTGCTAGTCGTTTCCAACTCTAGTGGCCAGTGCTCATCTCCGTTTCAAAGCCGAAGAGCCAGCGTTTGTCCGAGGACGTCTCCGTGGTCATGTGGCCGGCATGATTAGACGCCAAAAGCGCATGGAACGCTGTTACCTTCCCACCATGGTGGTCCCTATTTTTCTACTTGCATTTTTACGTGCTTTCGAACTGCTAAATTGGCAGAAGCTGGGACGAGTAACAGGCATTCACTCTGCTACACAGCATTTGGGATTCGACCGGCCAAACTGCTGATCTTCTGATTGACAAGCTCAGTGTCCTAACCCACTGAGCCACCACATCACTTTTGCAAATTTTACTGGAAGGCATACTTAAATATGTATCTATCTGTAACTGAAAAGGCTAGCTTGTAAACCACATAGCCGAATATTGTGGTATCTTGTTCTTCTTTATTTGAAATATAAGTGCTTCAGTATCCTCCTGAGACACATGGTTGTGTAGAAAGAGTGTTAAATTTTTTTGGTAGCAAAGTATGGACTAAAAAGAGTTTTGAGGGCATATCTTTCTATTTAATACATTTAATACATATACAAAGAAATATGTTTCCTTTGTCCAAAAGGCATGTCTAGCCAAACAAGATTTGAAACAGGATTATCTGGGTGTGGGGAGGATGTCAGTGTCACATGCATGAGTATGGTTTGCATCACAATGTCTTGCCAATAGTGATACACATAGACACTTTGGACAATGCTGGTTTGTAATGCTTGAAATACTGTGCATTAGAGGTAACAGCAGGATTTTTGTGCATTGGACAAGCAGTCTTCCTTTTTCAGACAATCTCAGTTCTCTCTATCACTCTATTACCAATACTCCTTTTGCAACACAGAGAACCCTCTTGGAAAGGGCACACCAAAACTGTGACCTTTGTTTGAGGGGTTGGGAGGACTGAGGACTGAAATTGGCAACATAAATATTGCAGAGGCCTCAGGCCCTTAAATCTCCCCTTTCCATTCTTTTTAAATCTAAGAGGCCAACAAGATACATCTCACCCATTCAGAAAAGAACTTGTTATTATTGGCCACACCTACTGTGCCCTTCAGAAGCCAAAATAATAACCATTCTTAAAAAGTACAATGAGAAGGAACTGCTGCATGTTTGATGCATACTGTTAGGTAAGGTTTTGTGATACTGAATGGAGACAGGCACCTTTTAAAAAATATATCTAGTATTGTTTGTACAGATTTTCGATGGTTGAAATTTGAGTTATAGATAACTGGCCTGTGGATTGCATTTGTTGACTATTATATCAAAAAAGATATTGTTGCATTATTTCAAAGTACATGGGAATATTATGTAATTGAATAATATTACATGATATGGCCATCTGAAGAATGGGGAAAGGATTGTAATTGAAGCTTTGAATTATGCAGATAATTGCAAAGTTGGGAAGAAAACAGATATACTGTATAAATCATTCCATGATTTTGTTTATTTAAAAAGTTTTACATATTAATTAAAAATACAAACCAAGAAGGAAGAGAAAATAAGAAAAAAATTCTCATATATTATACTTACCAATGGCCACAGGTTTACTAATGAATGTATTACTGTAATATGAACAATTTGCTATTTGTAAGGTCTCACAAAATCTCTGCCTCCTTTTCAAAAGCTGGCAGATCACACATTTCTAAAAACCATTCCTTGACATCTGGAATAATATCACTTTTCCAATTTTTTAATATAATACTTTAATCACTTCCCATGCTCAAAACAACAATAATTTCTGATAGACAGATTCCAAAGCTTTGGTATGTAATTCAGCTTTACAGAAAATGGACAGCAATAAATTTAATAAAATAAATAAGCATCTTTAACATAAAAATATCTTCCCATAAATCTTTTAACTTTTATTATAAATAAATTGTTTTCCCCCCTCCCTCAGTATTAAATATTTATCTGACCACATCACATCCATCTTTCAGTTACATTCTTTGGACAGTCCAATACACCTTTAATACTATACAAATCCATAGATATATTTTAATATTTTTAAGGACATAAAGCCATTGATGGACTTTGTTAGAAATTCTAAGTTTTTTTGTCCATGTTTGAAAATATTCCAGAAATGTCAACTTTAAAATATTTTTGACTTTTTGATAAAGATATAATTATAGGTTTTATTTCCATTATTTCTGTTCATGATTGCATTTATCTCCACTCTGAGAAATCTCCATGCTTTGTGGACTGTCGGCCCCAACAAAACAAGTGGAAACCAGAGATGCTGAGCATCATGTAAATTAGTGATCAATAATTAAATGGTTTGATCTTCTCATTGGTAAGCTATCATCTATATTTTTTTGAAATAGCACCACCTGTTGTAAACAGGAAGAGTATTTTTAGATTGCACATGGTAAAAGCTGACCCATGTCTGACATAGGAAAAGGTTCAGACAAAGAAAAAAGATACAAACTGCACATGTACAGGAAATATGGTCTCTTTATTTCATCAGCCAGCCTGTTTTGAGGATTTCTTGTGGTAGATTCATATAAATACCATTTGTGATTTGTAGCTTTCTATTAATAGAATTGAATAAGTTCAGATGTCATATTACTGAATGAACACCCACTGACACATATGCACACAGAGATACATTCATATATACATTCGTATACACTAACTCAAGTATTCTAACTTGGTGGTAATAATTGTTCTGTTGCTATTAACAAAACCAAAATATGTTTGGCCAGAAATGTACTCATATGCTATATAACTTACAAATAGTATGCCCCAAGGTGATTTTAAGGCCTTTTCTTTAAGATGCTGCTGCTTCCCCACTTCCCTGCCCCCACCACGAGAGAGAGAGAGAGAGAGAGAGAGAGAGAGAGAGAGAGAGAGAGAGGGAGAAGTAATGCAAATATTGGTGGTTAGTCTTATTTTGCTGTTGTCGCAGAATCTGTTCTTTTGCTGGTTTCACAGTATCTTTGGTCATAGGTTGTAATCCTTTCTATATCTCATTTTTCCTAAGAGAATCACATATGATTAAAACATTCTTTAATAGTAATGTAGTAGTTTTTTTTTTTTTATTGAAAAGTTTTTCAATACATTTTATCTTTAACATCCCATTAATGTAGTAGTTTTGAACATATGCATATGATAGTTTTCCCTTAAAGAGGTACATCACTAAATCTATCCCTCTGCATTTAATTACAGAAATATGGGCTCAAAAGGGCTGCCATGTTTTTTCCCCCTTCTATTACTTTAGCTTATTCCATATCCCTTTTCATTTCCCCCCTCTGTTCAAGAACAGTCAGCTCCCCTCACCCCTTCTCTGTCTCTCTCCAGGTTGCTGAATTTTCTGGCAAACTTCTTCATAATAAGCAATTCCTCTTAACCCTTTATTTGCTTTCTGACAGAATAAGACAATCTGTCAGTGCCACTACCACTGCTGCAGTAATGACAGCTAGGATGGTTGAAGGTTTAGAATATATTACATTTTGTTCAGGGCATTCAAGAAAAAAGAAGCAAGTATTTTGTTTCTTGGATCATCACTGAAATAAGGAAACCAGCTGTACAAATGACTATAATGGTTGTCAGATAATCTAATGGGGAATTAAAGACGTCATACGGTCCATGTAAACTCCATAACTTCATGTCTTAAAGCTGAACCAAAGGGAGAGAAAAAGCTTTCAATATTGCTGCAGGACTGCACCATGACTCCCTCTGTTCAAAAGCTGCCCAGTGTTAAAGTCACAACAACAGCAAATCTCTTGGCTTACAGAAAACTGTCACACAGGGACAATACTGATCAATATCCCTCTCCTTGATTTCATAGTTGAAAGTTTGGGGACTCTAGTTTATAGATGGTATTCAACAGTGCAATCCCTCCCATCGTATTCTGGAGCAACGACTTTAGTGAGGATGAAGTTGTAGGCATTTTCTGAACATTATAAAAGCTCTTAGCTTGCTTTCATAATGGCACAATAGGAAAGAAGGTGTATTTTTGCAAAAAACAATCACTTGCCATTGGCCCCTATTGTAAATCTATGATGCCGAGCTGATTTCTGCTAGCCTCAGCGCCAGGTTTCGGAAGAGCACGAATGGATGTCATATTCCTGAGCCTGCTGGAAATACATTTACCTTGGTATCAAAAGTAGTTATTTCCCTCCTGCACTGGCACAAGCTGGGGAGCCCAGCCTCCTGCTGTGCCTCACTCCATCTTACACAAATGCCTCTCTTCCAGTTGGCTGGCATGCACTCTAGTGGGCATGACTCCCATCTCCATTCTCCGACTTCAAAAACCATTTCATATTGGACTGCTGAGCTTCCTGCTTTGAAAAGTTGAACGTTTGCTTGGATTTTGTCCTTTTTTTACAGGCTCCATAGTGGAGCTGTGAAATGCTGGCTGTTTCTTTGTCCCCCTTTTCCTTTTCACTGGGTGAAATTGACAATGGCCCTACCAAGTTTCCCTTCTAGCCCAAGTGAGGAGAAGAACCGTAAACCTCTTCTCTCTTTTTTTTCCCCCCACCATCCTGAACAAACATGCCAACAGAACAAGAAGTAATTGGCACTTACCCAGGGGAAAAGAAGCAAGGAATCTAGCAATGGGGGATTGTATTAACCACTCTCCAGGCAGAAAACCTGGCCATCCTGCTGAGCAAAGTGGATGAAGAGATTGAAATTCCGAAAAGCACTTCTTAATCTGGCTCCATTTCCAGTCTTTTTATATCCAGGAAACAAGCAACTGAAAGCTGCAGTATAGAAAAGCATGCAGATTAAATATTATTACTAAATCAAGAGGTTTTAAATGTTACGGGGAGGCAGAGTAAATACCTGAGTGCAGTTGGCTTCCTAAAATCTTCTGAAATAATTAAAATTAGAGTTGACCTTTACAGGTGATTGGACTGGATTGGTTGTTTTAGGAAGTAAACAGAGGGTGTGAGAGGGTTCAGGCTGTCAGCTCACTGTCAGCTCACTCAAAAGGGAGTTTGCTAGAATTCTTAAACAGAAGGAAGAAAATAGGGGAAATGGCCAGAGAAGTGGTGTGTCCTGAAAAATGGTGTGCTGAGGAGTAAAGAGAGAAAAAAGTCACCTGCTGATTGCAAGGAGTGTAATCGAAGAGTTGTCTGTTGCCCCCTGTGGTGATTAAGTGATTGCTCAGTAAGAAGGAAGCTAGGAAGAAACAATGAGACTTAATAGGAACTTTCTGGAGGAGAGATTTAAGGCAAAGTCCATCACAAATTTTCCCTTCACAAGGGAAATGCATTTGACTTAGCGTGAGAAGGTGGAGTCACGGTAGGTCAATTATACCGAATCTTCAGTTACTGGGAAAAAAAATATGCTTAAATCCTTTGACTTAAACTCATCTGAACATACTCAGGAGTTCAGCTTTATCAGAAAAAAAAATTGCTTCTACTGATCCATGAGATCCACTGAGGCTTTAATAGAAGGTTCTCTGAAATAATTTTCTAAAATAAACCTTAGAGAAACATATACGTTACCTTTCTGGCTTTTCTGAAACCACTTTGGAGATAGCAGGAATAAGGAGGAGGATGGAAGCACTTTTACTGAGCTGGTTTAGATCTTTCCAGGCCAAGGTGAGTAGATCTTTCCAGGCCAAGGTGAGGAGGGGCAAGAAACAGCCTTGGACTGCTGCAGCGATACTTGTGCAATATTTTCCCACATAACCAGCAGTGTTTAGGAAGCTATCTCCTTTCTTCCTGCTACTCCCACTGTCTATAAATACACATATCAGAAAAGCAAAATACAATTTCACCATCCTCTATTTCCTGGGGATCTAATCTTATAAAAGACAAGACTAGAACCTCTTAGTATTTGGGAAAATGTGGAAAAAAGATGTGACCTGGCCAGTTGCATAGCTTACATTGTCACATTTGGCCTTGCATACATTGTCAGGAAGATAGCCTGCTTTCCATTCCTTTGTATTCCGGTAATAAAGCACAGTGTCTCCGGCTTGGGACTTTTAGAAATCATCTTGTGCTCTTTGTGGACCCCCTCCTCAAGTCATTGTATAATGTCTTTGGAATTTCAGAGCAATCTAATGTGTGTTTGCATAACCTTAGTGCTCAGTGTAGAAGAATGCACTGCAGTTTATTACAACAAATGCTGAACACCCCGTTCAAGGAAATAAACAAAGCACCCCAGAAACCATCCAACAAAACAGGATGCTGTATAGTGTTTACTGTGAACTCCATGACTTTTGCTGTGAGTTCAGGTCCATCAGTTTGTTCAGTCTCCCCAGCATGAAGCCAATTTACCAAACACATTAGGAGGTAAGAACCGTACCAACATATAAGGAGCTTGTTGTATGCATTCTCTTTTAAATGGACATTTTCCATTGATAGTGCAGCCTTCTTTCAAAGGGAGAGGGCACCATGCCTTTGCTTTCTGAAAAGCTGAATTCTAGCAGACCTTAACTATGTCTTTATGGACAGTGATCTCTTTTAGCCTTCTCTCAGTTTGGTATCTTTGGTGTCCTCTAGAAGTGTTGAACTTGGTTTCCAGTTACCCAAAAGCCAGTGTGCCAGCACATTAATTTGCTTTAATTTATTGTTTAAACACCTCCAATTCCCAAAGCATTGAAACTAGCTGAATGACTAGACAAAAGTTAAAAATATACCTACTTACTATATTTATATGAATGCCTTATTATTGTATAATATACATTATAAACCAGATAGTGTAGAGCAACTGAGATACTCTTAGCAATTTCCTTCCTTTCCTATTGTTCTTTAAATAAATTGGATTAAATAAAGGCAAAAGGATAGTGGTTAGGTTGTTTGTTTGGCATTATTGTTTGTGCCTTTGACTCAGTCTAAACTTCAAGTCACTGCCTAGACCAGTCCCTGCCTTCTTGGCAAGACTTCAGAAGTGAGTTTGCCATCACCTTCTTCCTAGGACTGAGAGAGAGTAACTGGGCCAAGGTCACCCAGCTGGCTCTGTGCCTAGAAGTTTTTTTTTTATTGAAAAGTTTTACAGTACATTTTTAAAAAGAAAAACTCCCTCCCTCCCTCCCCCTCCCCTCCCCCTTCCCCTCCCTTCCCCTCCCCTCCCCTCCAACTTCCCAGAGTTTAATACAGGGTATAAACTTTACAAACTTAAGCTAAAATATGCTAATGA
>JAKJMR010000971.1:99855-138628 GCA_024449315.1 Daboia siamensis | reverse complement strand
CCCCCCGACTTCCCAGAACTGAATACAGGGTATAAACTTTACAAACTTAAGCTAAAATATGCTAACGAGCTAAAATAAAACATTAAATTCTATCGCACTTTAACTCCCCTTAAACAACTATATTACTAAGAAATAACAAATAACTAACAAATACATCATATAAAACCAATACTTATTCAAATGCTGAATGAAACTTTTTAGTCCCATATTTATTCTGAATATATTCGATCCATCTTCTCCATTCCACAATTTATCTCTGTTGCAATTGTTCTTTCAAATATGTTGAAATCTTTGCCATTTCCGCCAAGTTAGAAACTTTCAAAGTCCATTCTTCTATAGTGGGCAGTTCCTCCTTCTTCCAGTATTGCGCTACTAAAAGTCTTGCTGCTGTAATTAGATTCAACATCAATTTAGTATCTATGACAGTAAAATCTGTAATAATACCCAACAAAAACAACTGTGGAGAAAACTGTGCCTAGAAGTTTTCAAGTTGGATCTCGCATTTGCAGCAATATGTTGCAAAGGCTGATCTATTCTATCACTAATCTGCTGCCCTCTAGATCAGGGGTGTCAAACTGCCAGCCCACGGGCTGGACATGGCACGAGGAAACCATGCCCACCCCATTGCCGGCAATGGGGAAAAAGTTCTGATACGTCACGTGACATCACATGATGTCACGAGTTTGACATGTCTGCTCTAGATACATTGAAGAACCAAACCATATTTTTTAACCAGGATAACTATATTTTTTTTACTCTGTTTTACATTGCCAATACCGATGTTCATAGTGTGTGTGTGTGTGTTTGTGTGTGTGTGTGACATGATTAGGTGTCAGAAAGTAACAGAATATCGAATTGGAAGAGACCTTGGAGGTCTTCTAGTCCAATCTCCTGCTCAGTAGGAAACCCTAAAAGATTGCTTGACCAATCTCTTCTTAAAAACCTCCAGTGTTGGAGCACCCACAGCCTGTGGAAGTAAGCCGTTCCACTAATTAATTGTTCTAACTGTCAGGAAATTTCTCCTTAGTTCTAGGCTGCTTCTTTCCTTGACTAGTTTCCATCCATTGCTTCTTGTCCTGCCTTCAGGTGCTTTGGAGAGTAACTTGACTCCCTCTTCTTTGTGGCAGCCCCTGAGATATTGGAACGCTGCTATCGTGTCACCCCTAGCTCTTCTTTTTATTAAACTGGACATACCCAAAGTATTGAAATAATATTTTGTAGCAGCTCTTGTTCTCATGAATACAAAATGCAATACAAATGACAATATTTTCTTTCCATACCTGGGATACATCATCAACAACACTCCAGATTTGGGTTTGTTTGTGACAGGAAGATATAAGAGCCCCAAATGATCCATCAAGGTTAGCAATTTTTTTTCCTTCCCAAGCAGGACAAGAAGTCTGAATCATTATATTCCTTAGTGGCTGATATTTAGTAGAACCTGAAAAATCCATACTGCAGAGTTCTGGGAGATTTCCAAGTGCTGTCTGTGTTTAACATCCTGCTGCTTTCATGATTTGCTTTATTGGGCAAAGTAAAAAGTGTGTTAAAGCATACACTCACGGGTAGTGGTTGTACACTATGTACTACATCAGCAAAGAATGTGTGCAGTATCCAAATTTGACAAAGCATTTGGAATTTGATATTAGTCTCATTTTATTAACTCCGTGGTGTTCAGTGTCATAAAAATCACCTCTGGTGATTTTGGCCTTTGTTGCCAAGGGGCTATTTTTTTTTTTTTTGATTTATCAGTCAGAGAAGAGAGAGTGTTTCCACACCCTCCACAAATCAAGTCCTGTGTTTCTTTTTCTTGTGTCTTATGGCAAACATTTTGTTTAAACCTGTGATTTAATTTGGGAGAGTGATACCCTCAGGTCAGCGTCACCATGGAAACACTCGGTCAGAAACCCTAAGCAAAAAAAGAGGGGACTATACAGCTGCCAAAAAAATTCTGAAAAAAAGAAAGCCAGAAAGCCAGAAGGAGCATATATGAAATTGTTGGGCTTGCAAAAGACTGTCAAAAACTTTGGTGGTTGGTGCCAACTTGCCAACGCTCCTTGCCAGCTATTTTGTCTTTTTGAGCTGCTAGTATATTTTTGAATACACATCTTGCACCCATTTTGTAAAAGCACCATCTGTAATGCATTCTGAAAGGATAATTGTATCTGGTTCACAACATTTGCAATTTTTTTAAAGGCTTTTAAAAATCATATTCTGAATATTGCTTCCCTCATATGTTTTCTATAATATTATGGCAGCAGCAAAGGAGAAATCAAATCTGGGAGAGAGGGGAACTTGCATTGTGTTTCACCCCTTTTCCATCAACAGTATTTTAAAATATTGCTCAGGCTTTTCCATCTTTCTGCGTAGAGTAAGCAGAGTTATTTTGAAGTACTGAGTCCATGCACTTTTCATTTTTTTTGCTCAGAGAAGAAGCATTGAAGATTGTAGCAGTACAGCTGGAGGTTGGAAAGTCAGGAAGAGAATCTACTAACAAATAAATGACAAAAAAGTATGTTAATCCAATAGAATAAGTTACTTTATAACCTTAAACAATGCTTCTGAGTTACAGTGGTACCTTGGTACTCATCGTTAATTGGTTCCGGGAAATGCGATGAATACCAAAAATGCTGAGTACCAAACAATTTTTCCTCATAACAAATAATATAGTGAATCACAAAGCAACCAACACTGACAAGGTCTAACTTGTGCATTGAGTACCAAACAAATAATGAGTAAATTGCATTGAGTACCAAGGGACCACTGTACTTACCTTGTTGGTTTAGCAATTGTAAAATTTGCAGGGTAATAAATTACTTAGTCTGCTAGCCTCTTTTACCGTTGAGCAGATAAATCAGAAGCAAGGTATATAACCATTTTGTAATATATTTTGCACTTTTTAATTTACATTTTTAAACACTCAACCTGATCAGGGTTTTCTTGAAGGCAGTTATGCTGTATTATGAACTTTGTGTTAAATAAAGGAATTATTTTATCCTTCTTTCAAATTCATATGTTCTGAATGAAGATGGAGACTTTGAGGAGAAGAAACATTTCCTTTTCAAAAAGGTTTGTGTTTGCTTGCCTGCTTTTGTTTTTTGTTTAATATAATTTTGATTAAGAATTTTGATTATAAAAGTGAAAAGCAATACAAGTTAACTTAAAAAAAGAATAGCAAAGAAACAAAAATGCAGAAAAAAAGAATATAATGAAGAAAAAGAAAGGAAATATGTGTAGAAATGATTTCCAACCTTCATCACAACACATTTAAACAAATATAGTAACTTTTCACCCACTGTAAGGTTACAAATAGAGTTCTCTTCAACCTATATGCCATCCCTTATCTATAAAATTAGTAAAATATCAACTTTTCAATCCTGGTATCAACAAAAAGATTTGCCAGAAATTCTCAAAAAAAAAAAGAGTCTTATTTTAACTTTATTCCAGTAAACCAAGTTTATATTGTTTCGTTTTGCTTTTAACAGTCTTAATCTTTAATTCAAATAAAGATTGTCCTAAGATTTCATTTCTCTTTCATTCTTTTCCCTATCACACAGATTTCTTCAAGCTTTAACAAGGCTCTTTTGTAAATCCAGTAAGAAATATTTTCCAAGTCATTCTCTTGGTTTACCATTTGTATTTCCCTTTTACTTTTTAAAACTCCTTTCAAAAGTTTCTTTTGTCTAGCCAGTAAAGTATCTTTTTCCAAATCACTCTCTTGAACTGTCATTTGTAGTTTCATTGCTTATTGCATAAAATTTGATCCATATCTGTTATTCCTTTGTTAACATGTTTTGGACATAGTCTTTCCTTAGAAGCAAATATCATTACTGAGTATGTTGATATGCTACAGGTAGTCCTCAGCTTGTGACCTCAGTTGGGATCAGAATTTCCATCATAAATCAGTGCAGTCATAACGTGAGTCATTAAGTGACTTGACCTGGATTTATGGCCATTTTACCCTGGTCATTAAGCGAATTATTGCAGTCATTAAATGAATCCAATTTCCCTAACTGATGTAACATGATGGAAACCAGCTGAGAAGGTTGCAAATCAGGACATTGCAATTGGTTATAAATGTGAGTTAGTTTCCAAGTACCCGAATTGCAATCTCATGACTGCAGTTATGGTGTGATAGTTGCAAGTGTGGGGTCAGGTCATAAGTCACTTTTTCCTAGGTCATTGGAACTTTGAATCATTAAAAAAGGTCATAAATTGAGGATTACCTATAATTGCTAATTTTTGGCTCCATTATCCAAAGATCTCCTTTAATGTTTCCAATGTTTTAATGTTTTGTGCCATTTTTTAAGTCTTAGTACTGATATCGTAAACAAGCTTGTATTTTTTTTTTGTTCCTTCTGCTTAGAAACTCTCATCCATTCAAGTGTCCAGTTTCTAAAGTCATAAATAACATATTTATTATTGCTTACAATAGCCAGGATAGCCAAAATAGGACTTATTTCCCACAAGAATCTATTTACTTTTTATTATTAATTCGAAAATTTTACAGCAAAAGTCAATCAAACAAATCTATCTGTTCCTTTAATCCGTTTATAACTTTCTAGTGACAGATTTTATTTTCCTGGGCTCCAAGATCACTGCAGATGGGGACTGTAGCCAAGAAATTAAAAGATGCTTGCTCCTGGGAAGGAAAGCCATGGCAAATCTAGACAGCACACTAAAAAGCAGAGACATCATCCTGTCAACAAAAGTGCGTATAGTCAAGGCTATGGTCTTCCCAGTTGCAATGTATGGCGGTCAAAGTTGGACCATAAGAAAGGCTGAGTGCCAAAGAATTGAGGCCTTTGAACTATGGTGTTGGAGAAGACTCCTGCGAGTCCCTTGGACTGCAAGGCGATCAAACCGGTCAGTCCTAGAGGAAATCAACCCTGACTGCTCTTTAGAAGGCCAGATCCTGAAGCTAAAACTTAAATACTTTGGCCACCTAATGAGAAGGAAGGACTCACTGGAGAAGAGCCTAATGCTGGGAAAGATTGAGGGCAATAGAAGAAGGGGATGACAGAGAATGAGGTGGCTGGATGGAGTCACTGAAGCAGTAGGCATGAGCTTAAATGGACTCCAGAAGATGGTAGAGGACAGGAAGGCCTGGAGGAACGTTGTCCATAGGGTCATGATGGGTTGGACACGACTTCGCAACTAACAACAACACAACTTTCTTAGATCAAAATCTTACTTAGCTTTTCACTTTTATTTCAAATTCTTTAAGTTATTAAGCTTATAATATATTTTTGTTCAGAGTTGAAGATAAAATTCACCTATTGATTTTTCAAACTTGTTCCAAAGTTCTGTAGCTGTTTTAAGGTGGTTAATAAACAATTTCCAAAAGTGATTAGAAAGTGTGGTTTGCAAAGTTAGTATCATTTAAACGTTCTGCTACAGTTGTGGGCAAGATGGCTAATCCCATCTCCTCTCAGTGCTCAAATCATGGATGGAAACTAATCAAGGAGAGAAGCAACCTAGAACTAAGAAGAAATTTCCTGACGGTTAGAAAAATTAATCAGTGGAACAACTTGCCTCCAGAAGTTGTGGGTGCTCCAACACTGGAAGTTTTTAAGTAGAGATTGGACAACCATTTGTCTGAAATGGTATAGGGTTTCCTGCTTGAGCAGGGGTTTGGACTAGAAGACCTTCAAGGTCCCATCCTTCTCTTCTCTTCTCTTCTCTTCTCTTCTCTTCTCTTCTCTTCTCTTCTTTCCATGGAAAACCACTGTCCTGTGTATTTGTCAGAAGGAGCAGCCCTCATAGCATATGTAAGAGATCTTCCAGCCTCTCCTTATCTGGAAAGCTGTTTAAAAACTGGTCTACTTTCTGGTTCCTTGGATTTTGTTGTGGTCATTGGCTCTGCTTTTATGGATAAGTTTTCAATTCACCATACTTCCCCTAAAAGTTCCTTGCCAAAACTAAATTTGAATGTCTTTAAATGATGTGCACAAGTATAGATGTCCTGTCCTAAAATTTCAGGGCTGCAATGTTTTCAGATATGTGATTTGTGCAGCAAGGATTCCAAACATTTTTTAGGTTTGGTAGAGTTGAGGAACTCATCTGAACAATATCTAAATTTACCAGAATTGTGAATGGCCTAGGTAGATTTTAGGTTTCTGTCCTAGAGAAGAGAATAGCAGACTTTGACAGATAGTACTGTAAGGAAGAATGTGCAATGAAGATTATGTCCAATAGATTGGCACATAATTATAGAATCAAATCATTATTTCTATGTAAATAATGAACCAGATCAGATACCAGGGATTTCTGATTTCTTGCATATTGTGCTTTACGTTAGGATAAACTGATGAACTGATAAACTGATATAGCTCGTATATAAGTGCAAACTGTGGGTGAGCCAATTGCACCCTTCCCAGTGTGTTCTTTTGCCAGTTTGTGTTGTAACTGTAAAGTCATCTGTATCTGAAACAGTCTTGTTTAGTTTTTATAGCAGTAACTTGTGAGTTTTCCATTTTGGCAACAACAGTTACCATAAATCTGACATGAATAGCCTGCACTGCAAGTATATATACTATTAAAACTCTCCTGTCTCTTTGTAACCTTTAATTGGGCAAAATGGTGCATCTTATGGCATCAATTTTTGAATCAATATAAATCAAACGGGCTAACTTAAAGAATGTGTCCAAAATCTGGGACTCATAACACCCAAAGAGTTGAAGTTTGGCAAAGTTGGGTCTGCTTCAGTTGCCACCATGCTGCTGTATTGCCACAGTGCCATGGTCAGCTGTAGGGAGGTAATTTTCATTACCTGTCTGCAGTCTATGGGCATTCTTTTTCTCTGTTTACACAAGGAAACATCTCTGAAATGATGACCCCAGTGGATCACAGATTGCATGGTTCTTCCTTTAAGCCATTAGAGAGAAAATATCCTCCATAGCTAATATTATTGATACAAGCATAATTCTAGCAGAAAACCAATGTGTGTTTTTCCAAATCATTTTGGAAATGCAGCTCCTAAATTTGGGATAAGAAATACATTTCATTGTTCAGTGAATATATATCCCCCCTTAGCTACATTTACTGGCAATATGAATCTAAAGTAATTCCAAAAATATCTTGTTTAAACTTGTAACTTGGTAATACTGGGAGAAGGTTGGGAAATTTAACCCACATTGGTTCCTTCTTATATAAACTATAATTCCCTGAGGCCCTATATTGCTCAGACATTTCTTCCAATGTAATATGTTTGTTATTTGTTAGTCCATTAAAGTTTGGCTATTCTGTTCTTTATGCTGTAGATGTATTTATAGCAATGAGCTTGCTTATGCTGATTACAGACAATCAGCATTGGGATAAATGAATCGAGTTATGGCATGATTAGAGAATGTCTGACACCTTTTCCTTAAGAAAAATTAAGAATTTTGCAGTCAGAGAATAAGGTGGAGAGTTGATTCTTTTTTTAAAGGTCTGATTTTCCTAAATGTGAGACTGGTAATAAATTCTTATTGCAATGATGTATGTCAGCATATATTTTCTTTAAATGGCAGTGTTAGCTGACATTTGATAGCAAGTTTCTTTGTGAAAGTATAGAATTGGGAAAATGATCCCTTAGCATTTTTTTTACTGTAATATAATTCAGATAGTTGGGAGAAGCTTAGAAAGACTGATAATCTTATTTTGTTCACTCATCATTTGTCCTCAGTGCAACATTTGATACTATTGCAAAACAGCTGTTGTATTGTGATACAACATCAAAATTTATTCTTTTTATAAGCAAGGAAGCTGAATGACCAAATATAAAAAGTAATTCATTGAGAAAAGCAGAATTTAAAAGGAAGGCAAAAATTACACTGTTTTAAATAAAATTAGTACAATCTGCAATCTAAACTTAAATAGGCTAGTTTGGGTTCAGTACCTATTCAGAATTTATCGGAAAGAGAATAATTGATGAAAGATCATCAGATCTTCCTGTCTGGATATTGTTAGGCAGGTCTTTTGCCTGCCTGGGTTCCTTGAGCATTATTATTAGTTTTGCAGAATCTAGGGGAGAAGTGAAAATCAGCTATCTTAGGGAATATGGCCATACCAAGCAAAGTGTTCCATCCCTGATTCCTTTAATCTAGCCAACTAATCAGAAATCATGTACTGACTGAACCCCACTACCTCCTAATAATGCTGTAGCAGAAAAAGAAAGGCAGAAACTCCTTCTTGTCAGGCATGTCACTGTATAAAAAGGATTGTATGGAAAAAGATAGTTGAGAGAAGGAGAAATTAAAAATGGATCCAATGTATTCAGCACCGTTACTCTGAGACTACAGACTAACTCCCCAAATATTTTAGGAGGTGCCTTTGTGCTATGGCAAAACTAGAGACATGTATTTTATTTTATTTTATTTTATCTTATCACATTTCTAAACTGCCCATCTCACCTAAGTGACACTTTGCAAGCAAAACAAATTTTTTTATTATTATTATCCATAATATGCAATTACTCTGATCATCCAGAGCAGATTGGGTAGACTTTTTTTAAAAAAAAATGTGTGCATACAATGTTTGATCATCCATATGTCATGTTCAGTCAGTTATAATTGAGAATGCAACCTATAGCAGTGAAACCCAGGAGTAATTCATGCATGCCTAGTCACTGCATAATGAATTCAGTCTTAACTAAGAAAGATATATTCTGAAAGTTCTGTCATGTATAAAACATTATAGAAAATATACACATTTAACACATGCATCAGAGTCACAAGGATCTAAATATATAGCTGAAGAGAGATTATGCACAATGTACCTCAACATATTCAGTCAATACAGCTGTTTTGTTAAACTGAGAAATTAACTGTATGAATAAGCACTAAGAAGAAAGCTATTTCTTCTTAGCATCATCTCTTTTGCTTCTGAGAACATCTTTAACCATATCTCAAATGGTGTGCTAAAATAAACACATGAACACAGAATTTCCCAAAGAATACAATTTCTCTTTACTCTCTCTTACTTATTACAATGCCAGAGATTTATCTACAAAGGAAAGACCTTAAGGGTCTTTCTCCAACCTCCTGTTCTAAAACATTATTATTGTGTGGAGAACAATGTCTCCTTTGTTTTATGTCAAGAGCACTGGAGATCTTGTATCTCGGTATACAATTGTGTGATCATCACATATGCTTGTGTCTCAAGTTGTTTCTTTGGTGTTGGCTGCAAGATATTGTCAACTGAGATTAATGAAAAGGGGAAAAAATTAAAAACAAAACAAAAACAGGACTTAGCACCAAATATATTGACATTTTGCTCTTCTCATGCTGGCTTCATAAATGTTTAAATGCTTATTTTCTCTTTTGGTTCTTTTACTTTCTAGTGTAGAACAGGTGTGAATTGTAAATGCATTGTATTTATATGATTTATGACTGAGAATGAGAAAGGAAAATGCAAACTTGTAAATGAAACATTTGGTAGGTTTCATTTAAAAAAAATATTTTTAAATAGTATTATGTCATTAGATACTTCTCTATAACAAGAAGAGCCCAGGCTTTGATTTGTAAAATGCTGTTCAATCAGAATTTGCCTTCAGGTCACTCCAAGGAGTATGAAGAAGTGCTTCCTTCTATCTGTTTTAAGTGTCCTTCCACTGATCCTAGAAAAAGACATTTTTCTAGGAGGTTTTATTTTATTTGTTTCCCACCTTTATTTTTTTTTACAAATAAATTAAGGCAGAAAATATATCTAATATTCCACAACAATAACCCTGTGAGTGGGTTGGGTTGAGAGAGTGTGATAGGTCCAAAGTCTCCCAGCTGGTTTTATAGCTAAGGTAGGACTTGAACACACAGTCTCCCATTTTCTAGCTAGGTATCTTAACCACTAGACTAAACTGGCTCTCATATACCCACTTTCTCAGTGCCCTGCCTGATTTTGTATGCCTGGTCATATCCCCCTCAATTCACCCATTTTTCCAAGCTAAAGGAACTCAAATGTTCTACCCATTTCATGTTTTGAAACTCCATGATCCCTTTGTTGTTGTTGTTAGTTGAGAATTTGTGTCCAACCCATCGTAACCCCATGGACAACATTCCTCCAGGCCTTCCTGTCCTCTACCATCTTCTGGAGTCCATTTAAGCTCACGCTTACTGCTTCAGTGACTCCATCCAGCCACTTCATTCTCTGTCGTCCCCTTCTTCCATTGCCCTCAATCTTTCTCAGCATTAGGCTCTTCTCCAGTGAGTCCGTCCTTCTCATTAGGTGGCCAAAGTATTTGAGTTTCAACTTCAGGATCTGGCCTTCTAAAGAGCAGTCAGGGTTGATTTGCTCTAGGACTGATTGGTTTGAACACCTTGCAGTCCAAGGGACTCACAGGAGTCTTCTCCAGCACCATAGTTCAAAGGCCTCAATTCTTTGGCGCTCAGCTTTTTTTATGATCCAACTTTCAAGCCATACATTGCAACCGGGAAAGCCATGGCCTTGACTATATGCACTTTTGTTGGCAGGGTGATGTCTTTTTAGTATGCTGTCTAGATTTGCCACAGCTTTCCTCCCTAGGAGCAAGCATCTTTTAATTTCTTGGCTGTGGTCCCCATCTGTGGTGATCTTGGAGCCCAGGAAAATAAAATCTGTCACTACCTCCATTTCTTCCCCATCTATTTGCCAGGAACTGAGAGGGCCTGATGCCATGATCCTGGTTTTCTTAATGCTGAGTTTCAAGCCCACTTTTGCACTCTCCTCCTTCACCCGCATCAAGAGGCTCTTTAGTTCCTCTTCACTTTCTGCCATTAGAGTGGTATCATCTGCATATCTTAGGTTGTTGATATTTCTCCCGGCAATCTTAATTCCTCTTTCCCCCTCTTTCCCACTTTTTCCAGGTCTGTTATATGCTTTTTAAAATATGGCAACCAGAACTGTATATCAGCTATTAATATATCATAGACTTGTATACAGACCATACAATCTGGCACTTTTTATTTTCAGTCCCTTTTCTAATAAACAATAGCACAGAATTTGCTTTTTTAACAGTTGCCACCTGCTAAGTTGGCATCTCCATTGAGTTATCCATTGTGATAAGTTTTTTTTTTCCAGGCTAGTTGCCTACCAGCAGCTCAGGGACCATCAGCAAATACTTGAACTTTTGCCCTAAGTTAATTCTTTTATAAAGATAAAGGTTCCCCCGCACATGCGTGCTAGTCGTTTCTGACTCTAGAGGCCGGTGCTCATCTCCGTTTCAAAGCCGAAGAGCCAGCGCTTGTCCGAGGACATCTCTGTGGTCATGTGGCTGGCATGACTAGATGCCAAAGGCACACGGAACGCTGTTACCTTCCCACCGTAGTGGTCCCTATTTTTCTACTTGCATTTTTTTTACATGCTTTTGAACTGCTAGGTTGGCAGAAGCTGGGACGAGTAACAGGTGCTCACTCTGTTACGCGGCACTTGGGATTCGACTCGCCAAACTGCCAACCTTCTGATCAACGAGCTCAGCGTCCTAACCCACTAAGCCAGCGCGTCCCTCTTTTATACACTTACATAAACCACATATCTCATTTAATTGACCGTTCAATTTGAAGACATCCTCCTGGATCACTTCTCAATCACTTTGAATTTTTACCTCACTGAATATTTGATTATCATCCATAAATATGGCCAACTTGCTGTTTATAAGTAAGGCAAGGTATTTTATTAATAAGTTAAATGCATCAATTTCAGTACTGGTCTTTGAAGGGATTGATTTGTTACATACCTGCATTAATACAATTAATTTGATTTTTTTTTTCAATTTGTTTTATGTTTAAACCACTTAACAATCCATGATGGATCTTCTTAAGCCCTGATTGCTAAATTTACTCAGAAGCATTTGATGCAGAGTTTTGTTTAAAACTTTATGAAAAGCTAAGACTATAGCATTGACAGAGTTACCTCCATCCATGTGCCTATCAACACACTAGAAAAAAGTTGGTGAAGTAGGATTTATTTACAGTCCAGAATATCAACAAGGCTTATTTCTCTGTGTGTTGAATTACTTTTTCTTTGAATGTCATTTCTACCAATTTACCTGGAAGGAACATTAAGTTAACTGGCCTGTAATTTTCCAGATCTTCCCTAGTTCCCTTTTTAAAGATTGATGTCACAGTGGTTACCTTCCAGTTCTCTGGCACTGAGTCTGATTTGAAGGAGAAATTAGGAAGTCAGCAGTTTCTGAGCTCTTGGGTGAATGGCATCAAGACCTCATGATTTGTTATTTTTTAATCTCTCAAAATGTCTTATAATAGGGTTAAATGAAAAATCATGCCTCCACCTCTATAACCATCATTTAAATTGGGATAGTTTAATTAAACAGGAAAATAATCTTGAAATTAGCTCTTTTGTCATCTCTGCTTGCTTCCACACATAATCTTCATCATTGCTACACATTTCTACCAATAAAGGGTATGTTTCTTAAAGCCATCACAAAAGAACTCTCCACTTTATCTCTACTTCTTAAGTCAGCAGATCCTATGAAGGCATTCCTTTAACTATGGGAAAAGATGGAAGCCCCATGATACTGATTTAAGACCCTATGACAGATGGCATAAGATGGTGAGATCCAACCTTACAATTGCTTCATGGGAGGTTCATGAAGTGTGAGGCTTAGCACCGTCATCTTGCATCAAGATTTCCTTTTTCTGCTTCCAAACTCTGCTTAATCATTGGTGCAAAGTTCTGAATGTTTCAAAGTTGCGCTCTGAGTTGATAGCAGTACCAGATCCAAGGAAATCCATTTGAATAATACCATCTGTGTCCCCCCAAATTGAAACCATACGTTTCTTGCTGAAGCTTGGATTTTGATTTTTTTTTTCCATGAGTGAAGCTTTGTGACGATATGCCATGGACTGATGCTTTGGTTCTCAATCATAATGGTAATTCCATGTTTCACTGGCTGTTTCTATCCTGGGGAGAAATTCCTCAATTTCATTCTTATAGCATAACAACAGTTGTTGGCAATTTCAGCTCAAGAAACTTTGACCTCTGCAATCAGCACATCTAGAAGCCATTTTGCACAAACCTTCTGACATTGAAGAACATCAATAAATGTGACCCAAATATTCCTATGAAGTGCAAAAGTTGACAGCAGCTATCTTTTGAGCAATCTATCAGTTGTCCATAATCAGTTTGTTACTGTGTCTCATGTGAAACGTGTCATTTGCTGCCACAGGTTGTCTACTTCATTCTTGATCACAAATTAGCTCTTCCTGATTCATTGTGTTTATATGTTTTGATTCAATGATGCACAATATTTGTGGGCATCACTATAAACCTAATAATGGTGTGTTCTAATGAGTGCTCATTGCATGCTTCCATATCATAAGCAACAACATCACAGTCTTTTCTCACAACTTTCTGCAGCTGAAGTAAAAAAAAAAGATGGTAAAGAACATGTTATAGTTATAGCATGCCAGTGTTTGTAATCTGTTGGCAATTTGTAAAAATGTAGGCATAATTTTCATTCAACCATTGTTAACTCAGTTTGTTTTAATTGTTCCTATTGAAGTAGACAACCTGTGGCAGCAAATGACAAGTTTCTCATGAGACATAGTAATGAATAATGAAGATTTTTCTATAAAGGGCAGTGTAGTATGATATGTTCTACAGCATGCTGAAACCATGCCCACCCCCCTTGCTTGCAACGGAAAAAAAGTCACGATATGTCACATGACGTTGCAAGTTTGACACCCCTCTTCTACAGTCTCAACTTCATGGTTCCCACAAGGACATGTAGCTGGTCATAGTTTACTTTTTAACTTCATCAAGGACAGAGCATTGTACCTGATACATGTGAAGGAACAAGTGCTATTTCAATAATGTAGTGTAAGATGGATATATACTTATGTAAAACTATCCTTCTCACTGATTTTCCTTGCTTCCTTTGGACCAAGGGACATAATAAATTTCTAGAAAATCCATAGAAATGACATTTATAATTCAGAATTTTCTCCCATCTGTAAGAAATAAAATTCCCTTTGAGACACACTTATTTCCTAGTGACTTGAATGGTTACATCCATAAAGTACAGATAGTCCTCACTCACTGATCATTCAGCAACCACTCAAATTACAGTGCTGTTGAAAAAAGAAACGACCAGTTCTTAAAGTTGCGGCCATTGCAGCATCCCTGCAGTTATGTGATCTCCATTTGGGCACTGGGCACTGCTGTACATTTACAACAGCTGCAGTGTCCCGTGGTCTCATGATTGCCATTTGCCACATTCATGTCCAGTTCCACCAAAGTCAGTGGGCAAGCTAACAGAAAATTGCAAATAGCAATTATATGATGTTACACTTAATGACCCATGGTAATTCACAACAGCCATAGCTGGAGCCGAAGTCACTAAGTCAGCACAGTTATGTAAAATTGCACCTAACAGTCACATCCCTTGGCAACAGAATTGCCAGCCTAAATTCGAGTCAGTAAGTGAGGACTATCTGTATTCTTATTAGAAGTGGGTTTTCTGTAAACTTTTAATTATCAACTAGGATTAATAGTTAAATCAGCTGGAGAAAAGGGGAAACCATCCATTTTAACCAAATCCACATCCAGGTTTCTAGTGAGATATCACAGTGTATAAAGACAATATAACATTTGATATATACAGGCAAAATTGACTAATGAAGTTTGGCTTGGTGAGCTTCTGTTGGGCTGTAATCTTTACATTTATAAGTTTGAGTGTCTCAAAATCTTTGAAAGCTTCAAGGATGAATAACCACCTTATCACCAGGAAAAAAAAGTTGAATAGTAGTATAGACTTCCTTTAGCATTTTTAGTTGTATAATGGAGATACAGTTTCCATATTGCTGAAAATGGGAAAACAATCCCAAGTGATTTAGAGCAGGGGTGTCAAACTCAATTTCATTGAGTGCCACATCAGCATTATGGTTGCCCTCAGGGGGCCGGGTGGGTATGGTCAGGGTGGGCATGGCCTACTGGGTGGGCGTGGCTAGAGTGCGTATGGCCTACTGGGTGGGCGTGGCCAGCTCTACATCGTTCGCATCAAGGGTGCCTGTGGGGACCTGGGCAGGAGTGGGACAGATCTGAGGGTCTCTGGCAGAAGGAGGGTCTCTGGGCCAGGGCCAAGGCAGTGGGGGCCATTCCCTCACTGTTTCCAGGATGGCTTCACGGGCCACATGAAACCACTTCGCGAGCCGGATTTGGGCCCCGGGCCTTGTGTTTGACAAGTCTGATTTAGAGTGTCTCGTGTGATTGTTCTCCAGCTACCATCTATAATTTTTACTTCTTGCAAAAATCTCTCTCTCACACCTTCTCCTTCTCCCTCTCTCTGAATACATAAGTTTCTTTTCATCCCACCAAGAGTAAAGGATTGCCAAATAATTTGCATATAGGATACCAGCCAACTGCTTTTTCAGCCAAAGTTAGAAAATGATTTTTATTTTAGATCTGAACCTAGGCATATCATTTCTCTAGTAATTAAATAGCAAGGAGTTATAGCTATGACTCACCCCCTCTGGGTTGGATCACTTCTGTAAGATACCCTTGTTGAGGATATCAATTTCTTGATGTATTTCAGGTAGACTTCTTATAAGCAGGAGGCTACGTTTATCAGTGGAATTTTCTGTTACTGTATTCCAAATTTTTTCTCTGGAAATGAAAAGGTGATTTAAAGTTAATAAAGGTCATATAAAGAGGTGTTCAATCTAGGAACTTCAGATAGTTTTTGCCATCTCTCCGTCTGGGCATTTTTCTTTTTCAGCTTGAGAAATGCCTTCTGTTAAGATGTAATGGATGTTCCCTGTAGGTTTTATAAATGCCGATGTCTTTTGGCATTCAAAATCAAACCAGCATGGAAAATTATATAAAAAAGGTAAATGATAAGAGCCAGATACAGAAAACTGAATTTCAGGGAACTGTTTTTCGACAAAATTCTGTGAGAAAAAGCACTGGGAATCTTGACAGTTATATCAAAACATACTGTATGAAGGTGTGTGTGTTTGTAAATTTTGAGTCCAAGTGACTACTTGGACTAGTTCCTGCTGTTTCTTGACAAGGTTTTTCAAAAGTGGTTTGCCTCTGCTTCCTTCTTAAGGCTGAGAGAGAGTGACTGCAGCTTTCCCAGGGTCACACAATCCAAAATGTGGACTCTTGGCAACTGGCATGTATTTATGGGGTCATGTGATCACCACTGCAACCTTCCCATCCAATTTCCAGCCAGCAAAGTCAATGGGAAAAGCCAGATTTGCTTAACAACCACAAGATTCACTTTAAACAACTGCAACGATTTTGTTTAACTATGGCAAAAAGGATAATAAATGAAACACAACTCACTTAACAACTGTCTTGCTAAGAAATGGACATTTTGGACTCAGTTGTCATTGTAAGTTGAAGACTATCTGTCCTCAACTTACAGCAATTAGTTTAGTGACCATTTGAAGTTTCAACAGCATTAAAAAAAAGTGACTCATGGCCATTTTTCACACTTATGACCGTAGCAGCATCCCCAGGGTCACAGGATCAAAATTCGGATGCTTGTCAACTGATTCATATTTATGATGGTTGCAGTGTCCTGGGGTCATGTAATCCAGTTTTGCGACCTTCTGGCAACAAAGTCAATAGGGAAGCCAGATTCACTGAACAACTGGGTTGCTAAGTTTACAACTGCAGGGATTTACTTAACAACTGTGGCAAGAAAAGTCATAAAATGGGATAATATTCACTTAACAAATGTCTCACTTATCAACAATTGTGGTCATAAGTCGAGGAGTACCTGTAGTACTTTTTTATATTTAATATCAAGCAGGGCTTTTCAACCAGTGGTAGGGGTACCACGTGTGGTACATTGGCACCTGGCAGGTGGTATATGACCATCCTAGAAAAGTGGTAGCAGGGGAGGGCAATGAGCTGAACCAGTGGCAGCACCGCACAAGCCTGAGCGAGAGATGGCTGGAGCTGCAGGGCTGTTAGGGCTCAGCGGAAGTGCCAGGAACAATGCTTCTTTGGGGCTGTCAGGGCTCAGTGAAAGTGCCAGTATCAGTGCCAGGATCCAGCTGGAGCTCGGCGCTAATCCTGGTGCTTCTGCTGAGCCATGAAGAAGCACCAGTCAGTTGGAAAGCAGCACTGATCCTGGTGCTTCTGAGCCCAGAAGAAGCACCGATCAGCTGGAATGTTACAGCATCTCCAGGGTCTTGTGATTTACATTCAGATGCTTGGCAACTGATTCATATTTATGACGGTCACAGTGTCCCAAGGTCATGTGAAGTGACCAAAACCTGCTGCAACCACCCAGCAGATGGGGGAAATAAAAACCAAACACCCCCCACCCCACCCCCGCTCCCAATCCTCAACATAAATGTTCACAACAATGAAAACCTTGGACAGGAGGAAGAGCACCGCCGGGTGGGCAGGCAGGTGTCTTGCTCGGCTGTGGCTTGGGGGGCACTTTTTTCAGTGTCATTATAACTTCAAACAGTCACTGAGTGAACTGTTGTAAGTTGAGGACTACATGTACTTTATCACTTTTTTCCTTTTGGGGGGGTCATCAAGTTTTTGACACCTTGCTAGGTGACTGGTGGTACTTGGATATTGCCATATCCTATAAGTGGTACAATGGGTGAAAAGGTTGAAAAACCCTGATATAGAGGGTATAAAGTCTAAATATGTAAAATCAAGTATTAGAATTATTTATATTGTATGTCATTCTTGCTCACTGTTAAGTGGTTTGCACACTCAAAACTGAGGACTACTTAAATTCAACACCAGGTATCTCTTCAGTAACAATTATGATTGAAATTAATATATTTGATTTATATATCTTTAATATTTCTGAGTTTGAAATATTCACATTGTGAAGAAAACAGCCTATTAAATAAATGTCTGTATCTTGATGTCTTTGTGTTTTGCTTTGATTTTGTATAATACCATCTAATCTAATACAGTTAACATTACAGTTCAGGTAGTCTTTGCTTAATAACCGGTTGCTTAGTGACTGTTCAGATTTCAATATGGATACCCTACCTCCCAAATGATCCATACAATCCAGTCCTGGAGTTCCAATTGCACCCCTTGAGACACACACACACACACACACACACACACACACACACACACACACGTGACCACATATCCGGTTGTTGGCAACCAGCTCGCTTTTATGGCCAGTTACAGTATTCCATGGTCACATGACCATGATTGACATCACTTTTCACCAGTTTCACGTCTCTTCAGCAGAAAACACCCATGTGAATGAATTGAGCCACTTTCCGACTGCTGTGTACGCTTTATAAACACAGTGTTCACTTTACAGCTACTGCAAAAACGGTCCATAAAATTGGGTCAATCACGTGGGTGCCTCAACTTATGACCATTATGTCTTACAATAGAAAAACCAGGGTCCATGATGGTTGTAAGCTGAATACTACCTATATTAAAAAAAGAGTTGCTTAGCCATCTCCTTCTTGCAGGTTGCTATCATGCCAGGATGACATGGATCAAGATACCTAAACTCCTACTAGATCCCCTGGTTTACAGACTATGGCAATTTACCCTGCAATTTGCCCTCAGCTGCTCTAAGATTTTGATTTTTTTATCTTCTACTGACAGAACTTCAACAAAAGAGCAGGACTCGTTGATGGAAAAGTCTGAGATATGTTGTGGGAAAAAGAGTGGTATCATCTGTTTTATTTACATTTCCCTGGAAATTTTAAAATTCATAAACATGAATATTTTGTCAGTTGTCTGACAGTACAACTGACATAATAGTTGGTGCCTTGTCAAGTAACAAAGCATTTTAAAAATTGCATGGCAACAACATGCTGTCACAGCAAGAGTCAAAACCAAGGTCTTGCTTGAGATAAGCTCTTTCAACATGTTATATGAGTGGCTGGAAAACTCTTGCATTTTTGTTCAGACCCCTATTGTTCTCTGCTATTGGCAGGCATCTTTCCCTTCTGTTTGGAATGGCAAAATGCCAAACACTGCTAAGCACCCACCCACACCACACAGAGCATTAGATTTGCCAGATTTCACACACAAACCTTGATTGGAAATTTCCCATTCTCTAGAGTGTTAAGTTCAGTTCACAGGAGAAACAAATCAGCATAGGCTTCCCCCACTCCCTGTGTAATATATTGTTTTTCTATATTATATGAAATTCATCTCCTCTATGGTCTGTTTGTAGATAAAAAAATATTGGTGTCTACAGTTGTTACACATTTAAGGAGGTACGGATAGGATTGTATGCTGTGGGACAGTTTAGTTTTGCTCGAGCATATTACCAGTAACTTCAGTTCAAAGAATAAAATATTCTCCTTTATGGATAAAATGGGTTAAAAAAATCACTTGTGATTTATGAAAATAAGTGTACTGCAAATTTCAGAGTCCTTGTCCAAGAGACCAGCAAGGGATGAACTGAAACTAACAAAGGCTGTTGAGTTTTGTGTTCCCATTAGAAGCAGAGGAATAGTGGCCATCTGGGAAAGGATATTATTAAGCAGGAAGAACAAGAATGAGGAGAGTTACTGAGCTCTACATGTATCTCGCATATTCACATGAAATTTTCAAATTTGGTTTTTCACGAGTCATTTGCACATACAATTCAGTCACCTCTGAGAATTGATTTCTGCTGGGGAGCAGAATATAACTTAGTGTCGGTCTTAGTTTTCTCTTTGTTTGATGTCTCACGTTTTTCAGAGTCCTGATGTAAAAAAGGAAAGGAGAAAAACGGATGGCAATAACCTTCATTTTTCTCTTACTCTCCAAGAGGTTTGGGTAACAACATTGTTGAGGCCCAGACACCCGAGGTAATTAGAAATAGGGTGACATATAAATTTAATAATTTAATTATGTGAAGTTAATGTAAAGTTTCCCCTGTATGGGCTTTTCAAGTGAATCTGAGGCATTGTTTACCTTAAAAGTCCTTTATTAGCCTAATACACCGGCAAATGCTTGCTCGAAAGAAGCTGGAATCCGCCCCTTGCACAATATATTAAAACACAATTCTCCACCTTTCTAATTTTGTCATTAATCGTATTCTCCAATTAATTTAAAGAATCAGTTTCCCTTCCGTTAGAAGAACCGTCAAACCGTATCTTCTTTAGAGAGACAAATGGCCTTAAAAGTGCAATCCTACTCATTCCCCCCTCCTAACCTTAAACTAAAACAATACAGGTCTTAAAGCAATACACAAGTTTAACATATGAAATAGCTACTTCTTCATCTCATGTCAAGCAATAACATTCAATGTTAGCAGCGTTGACAGTTAATCTACAATTTGATTCACAGTTTACGACTAGTGGAAGCTCAATAATTCCAGTCCTAACGAAGGACCAAAGAATTATTAATTATTAGGCAGTTCCAAGAAAGGTGGGGTTTTTTTTGTAAAATTATCTTTTAGTAGTGTTAAACTCTTCACTACAAAGTATTTTTAAGAAAAGAATTATCATAAAGCAAAATAGGAAACTACAAACAGAGCTTAACCACACCTGAGAGCTATCAGACATGGGTGGAGAATGGTTGGGGGGACAGAATAGCAGAATTCCATTGATTATAAGCCAAAAGATATATGAAGATAAAGTGAATTTGTAACTGTAGCAAACATTTTGGAGATGAGGAAAAAAAACCCCCAATATTCTTTTCAAAGAGGGAGTAACACTGTAATAATGTCCAGATTTGTGTTAGTTGGAAATTGTTGTTCTGAGTCCAGCACATTCTCTTCCTGAAGTTTCTCTTCAGGAGAAACAAGGGGGGTAGTTAATTCAAGTCTTTATTAAGTTCCTCATTCAACTTTGCTTTAACAGCGTATTCATTGACAAGTGGAGAACTTGACTGGCCATTGGCTCTTCTAACAGCTGTAGAAGAAGTAAAATCTTACAAACTGCTATTTTCATCCTTCTTGATTAGGAAAATTTGGCAAGAACTTCCAGATTATAAATCTGATTTTTTTTCTCCTTACATGTATAATTTATAATTAAATTACTGTATTGCAAAATGAAAAAAAAATTAGTTTCTGTAAGTTGTGCTTTGCAAGTGTGAGCATTGCAGGTGTGAGAGCTGGAGAAGCAGTGAGAATCGCAATCCTTATTAGGATGGCTGGTCTTGAGATACATACCCATACATTCCAATTGTTAGGATTTATGAATCAAACATAATAACCAGGTTGGGAGGAACAGACATATTTCATCATAGGGAATCCATTGTAGTTCTATTCAGATATCAGTGGCTGCTTTGGTGCCCTGTCACCACAGTGTAATATTGCATGGATGGTGGCTGTCACATGACTCTGTTAGAAATGAGAAGTGTATTAAAAGGGCAGCTTAGAATCTGTGCACCTGTGTAATTATTGTCCTGGGGACTGCTGTATCCACTAGGGATAAAGATCTTAAAACAAGCTTAAGGCCACCTGGTCTAACGCCACCAGTCCAGGAAAATAAAATGAACAAGTAAGTTTTTACTGGCAATGAAGAGAAACTTGCCTTGTAAGAAAGAGTGGTTGAAATGTGGTTGGATTGAGTCTCCCATTTGTTTTAAATTTACCTTTGTGACAGACTTCTCTTCGGTTCACTAATTTTCTCCATTCAAAGCAGATTCTTCCCAGTGATTATGACAGGCTGACCTCAACTGTACATATGCTTAGGTTCACTAATTTTTGACTTATGCATTCTAGGGGCCATACCTATGTTGCTGGTTACCTATTCCTGCCTTAGACCAATCAAATGAAAGAGGGAGATTCCTGGGTTGTTTTTCTGAATCAATCAGTTTCCTGCACTAGAGGAAAAACTATTGGTGCTAATCAATCTCTCTTAAAAAGTAAAGGTAAAGGTTCCCCCGCACATGCGTGCTAGTCGTTTCCAATTCTAGGGGCCGGTGCTCCGTTTCAAAGCCGAAGAGCCAGCGCTTGTCCGAGGATGTCTCTGTGGTCATGTGGCCGGCATGACTAGATGCCAAAGGCACACGGAACGCTGTTACCTTCCCACTGTAGTGGTCCCTATTTTTCTACTTGCATTTTTAGGTGCTTTCGAACTGCTAGGTTGGCAGAAGCTGGGACGAGTAACAGGCACTCACTCTGTTACGTGGCACTCGGGATTCGACCCGCCAAACTGCCGACCTTCTGATCGACAAGCTCAGCATCCTAACCCACTGAGCCACCGCGTCCCTCAATCTCTCTCAGGTTCCTTTAAATCCACATGATGCCTTAGTTGAGGTGGAGAGCATTATCTTGTTAGCAGTATTATATTGAACTGCTTGTCCAGCTGGCTCAGGAAGCAAAACAGCAAGAATGTGATTATAATAATTCTGACTTGCACAAAAATTATTCCCCCCAAGCTTAATAGAAATTTCTCGGGTTTTAATAATCAGCCATTGAAGTCTGGTCCTTCAGTTTCTGAATTTTCCTTTTGATGTTAGAGATTCTAACCTAACCCCAAAAAATCAAGGAGAAGATCTTCATCTTTTTGGAAAGATATCCATAAAAAACCAGCAATTTTTGGAACAAATCACTTTTCTACTGAGCGTAAAACTGCCGTTGGTACAGAGTGAAAAGTAACTAATACCACATTTGCTTTCATTACTGTTAAATTGTATCAGAAATATGCAGCTGAACTATATAGAGGGCTGTACTGATTTTTAGGAAAACAGGCTGGTTTTTTTTTCTAATGGAATTCTGTAACTAAGGATGTATTATACTTTCCATAAATGAATGCTGTGTAGCTTAATAGCACGAATAATTATATATACATATTAGGAAGTCAGAGTAATACTAACATAAAGTGCAATTCATTCAGTGTAAAGGTCTGAGGACTTTAATCCTCCAGCTGAGCTCCATGTAGAAATTCAACACGTGTAGAAAACTGTCAAGACTTTTACTCTATTATATAAACTGCAACTTTATTTTCTTTTTAACGTATACAAAGGTACATTGTTTTCCCCTCAGAAAGGGTTTTAGGCACATTCATCACTGAGGGTTTGAAATAGCTTTGGAAACGTCATCATTTGTTTTGCTTTTAGGTTTTATGCAATCACATACACTTATGAATGCAGAAGTAAATAACTGATCATAATGCACTTTAGCTAACAAGCTTGTACTGTAGTTTCATTTCAAACCTATTTCTGATATAAAAATATGGTACAGAATAATTGTACTCAAAATCCTGTATCAAATGGAAGGTCGAATATTCCACAAACGTTTTTACTAACTGGAGTACAAGTGTGCTTTAGCTGAAGTCCTGTGAAATCTCATCAGTTCCCTTATGATGCTTCACTTCCATATCCTAAATATATGCAGAAAAAAATATTTTATTCTACAAGTTCTGCATGTGAGGGTTGGATCTGATTAATACTTGGACGAGATTCTTCCAGAGGGCTGTAGATAGAACAGGAACTTGAAAAACATCCCCAAAGAAAGCCATGTGGAAGACAAAATTTTATCTTTTGCTACTCCCATTAAACTGACACAGAAAAATAAAAGATGTGTATTTAAGAGTAATTTGAAAAAATTGTATTTAAATTTATTGATTTCCATATTAGGCTTACATCCTGTTCAATTCCACTTATTGTGAGAAAGGAATACATACAATTTTACATTTTTACTTGCTTCTTAATACTACTATAAATACTTGGAGTTATTTGTCACAATAGATTTACAAAACCTTTTATAGCTCTGATGTTTAAAACATATTTTATAAATTACTGATCTTTACGGTACTTTAATTCATTACGGTTATTTGTTCTGTTTATGCTAAAAGTATTTAGCATTTCTGCTTTAGGGGCCATTTTGAACTCAACTATAAGTATCTGCAAGCAATTAGCACCTTATGCAGTTTGTGGTCAGATCTAATGGCAATTCTTAATCAGTGACTGTTAAGTGAATGTTTTCTTCTGTTCGCAGCAATATTTTTAGAAAATATATTGTTGTGCTCAGGCATCCTTTCCATCATCCAGTTCCTCAATTCAAAACACAGTTCAGACAGCAGTTGAGAAACTAATAACACATTTACAGGATTTGGAATGAAAATTAATAGTTGATCATTTTTTCACCAGTATGCATCTAGCTAGCAAATTAGCTAAGGGGAGAAAAAAAAGTGTCTGGTTAGCATATTGAGAAATATAAACCAGAAATTACCCCAGCATTCTTTTCATGCAAATCCAGAAGTGTGAACAGTTTTTTAAGATGAATGAAAAGGATCATCTCACATTAACTGAAAACAGGGTAATAGAGAAAGATGAGTTGAAAGTTAGCAGTTAGCTGGAAGTGCAGTCAGCAAAAAAGCAAGAGGTGACCTAGTTAGTAGAATGACATGAGGAGAAACGGCTTCCTCAGCCAAGCCACCTAGCTCTATTCTTTTGTGGCCCTTCAGAATATAGGGTAATCAGGAGTCTCCGTTGATAGAAAAGAATGTCCATTGTAGACACTTTGTCACTTTTTTTTTTAGCATATGGCGTACCTGGCCAAGGAAATCTACAATGCTTTTTTACCACAGAGTAGTTTTGGCAGCCTAAGATTGCTAGTTCATTTTGTTCACGCATGCACACTGTCCACGGTACATCACAGGGACAAACAAGATTCGAACCAGTTGGCTAGCAGCATTATGGGGATGTCAGGTCATTCCAGTTTTCTTCTGCTGACCTTGCCTCACACAGAATACTACAAGCTTTTCCCACTACAGTGTTACCTATTTATCTACTTGCACTTTTACATACTTTTGGACTGCTAGGTGGGCAGAAGCCTCAAGCTCACTCAGCCACACGCTGCAGTAGGCTCAATGCTGACCGTCTCTGGTCAACAAATCCAGTATCTTAAGCTGCTGTAACACTTCACCCCACCCACTACAAACCATAGAGGAAAAAGTATTGGGGAAACATTTGACAGGGTTGCCTTACATTCAAGATTATATTTTACATAAAGGAAAATTTTCTTACTCTTTTAACCATTTTTCGTGGGATAAATCCGTTTCCCCTTTAAATAGGGGTCATTATGAGATTATGGTTGTAAATGATGATGGCTGGACCATTATTTTATAAGGTTTATAATTAGTATAGTTTCTGTTGCATTATGCCAGGCATGTCAAACCCGTGACATCATGTGACATCGCGCGATGTATCGTGACTTTTTCCTTATTGCCAGCAATGGGGTAGGTGTGATTTCAGTATGATGCATCCAGCCCGCGGGCCGGCAGTTTGACATGCCTGCATTATGCAATGGCTTCCCACTTTCTGGGTATTTGCAAAACCTTTAAGGCAGTTTTCTTTTCCAGTTCAAATAGTTGAAGAGATGATTTCATATAAAAGAATAATAAACAGAACAAAATACATAGAATCAGGATTCAGGGTTGAAAGCATTTGGGCCAAGACCTTTCATTTTCCCATCTTTCTGATGGCTATAAATGTGGTCAGCAAGCAAGTATTATTTTGATGCAGAAGATGTGCTTTGTAACAGAGCAACATCTTTGCAAGAAAGTTTAAAAGTTTAAGGATTGTGCTAACATTGAGCCTATTTAGAAAGATATTTTTTAAAAGCTAGCTAAAGCCAGGTCCTTGTTTTATAGTTATTGCCAAAAGCAAAAACTTAATGTGTCCATAATAATAGCCTTGTATTAAAGATTTGGATGTTCTTCAGCATATACAATAAGGGAAGAAATGGTTAATGACAATTTATGTTGATTCAAGTGGTGCTAGTATTATTACTCCACAATTCAGCCAGAGAAAACAGCCTCAGAGCCAGAAAGAAAGTTTTCATTCCATTTCTTCTGAATCTTTTCTCTTTATACAAAGGGAATTGGCAATACATAGTATTATCAGAGCCAAATACAATTGTATCCTATGCAAGATTTTTGCAGTTTAGATCATTGCTAGGGAACCTTCAGCTACTTAACAGCATAGATCATTATAACCTTTTAATTGGAATCCTAAAGTTGAATTAAAATAGTACATTTTCAAACTGAAAAATATACTGCTCAAAAAACTAAAGGGAACACTTAAACAACACAATGTACTGTACTGTATTTAATAGTAGGATGTCTTATTTTCTGTTCCCTTTATTTTTTTGAGCAGTATATTTATTAAATACAGTTTGATTTACATACAGTTTTTTTATTTAGAGAAATATACTGATATTTATAGTATTTTTGTTGAACACCAGTTACAAAAGAGAAGCACAGCACTGAGGTTAATTTGGAAGGATATGTGCATAAAACATTAATAAGAAAAACAGTCATACGAACATGGAAGTCCCTCTATGTACATTGTTCGTTAAACTTGGTAATTTATAAAAATAGATGAAGCAATGAATTTTATTGCAACCCGATTTAAGAACCATTGCCATAGAAGGGGGAATGTGGCAATTTATAACTTGAATAAGCAACAGTATTTGTTAAAGAACATGCTTGTGCTCCATGGAAACATAATTCCTAATCTTATAATGTATTATGTGTTAAGGTCCTTTAATATCAATTTTTTGAATTTCTGAGAATTTGTGATAATAGTAATTTTCATTTTTACTGGGTTGATAACCCACTAATAGATTCAGAACTTCATGATAATAGTAATTTTCATTTTTACTGGGTTGATAATCCACTCACAGATTCAGAAATACACTATTTAAAAGATCTTATGTATATTTTTTTTAGCAAAGTAGGAACTCATGAACTTAATCTCTGTCTAATAAGAAATAAAATTTTAATGGGAACATTTCTTTTTTCCTTTCTTTATTAATAAGAGACACAACTTTTACAACTTTCTGTGAAAAAAATTTCTGGCCTCCCGGGAGCCAGAGTAGAAAGCCACCGGCACAAGCTTCAACAGCAAAGCAGTGCCAATTCCACTCTTGAGTTCCTGCTTCCCCACCGTCACAAGGGGCAGCACCGGCCTTTGGTGGGGCCTGCAAGCAAGGTGGAAAAGCCGTGGTGTCCTGCCCACCACAGCTCACCTGTGGGACTAGGCAAGGGCCTGGAGCCTGAGCACTGGCCTTCTCCTTGCTGGCCTTTAATTGCTGGCACTGAGATGGGCCATTTGAACGGGGTCTTGAACTTTTTTTTTTAATCCCATTTATATCTCGCCATTCTCCGAAAACTCAGGGCGGCTTACAATTTAAAGCACAAATTAATGTGCTTAACAATAGCCTTCATTCTATGTATATGCCTGCTTATTAGGGCTTTCGCCCACCCCCCAAGCAGCATTATTACAAAGTCAGCTTATTGCCCCCAACAATCTAGGTCCTCATTTTACCTACTTCGGAAGGATGGAAGGCTGAGTCAACCTTGAACCTGGTGGGATGCGAACCTGCACTAACTTCAGGCAGCTGGTGTTACTTAAGGAGGCATTAGCCCACTGCTCCACCAAGGCTCTGCGAGGAACTGCGAGGCAAGACAGCCTAAGTGATCGCGTAGCAACCGGAGACCTATCCGCTTCACCAAGAGAACAAGCTGCAGGTGCTGGAGTCCATCTGCGGATGGGACTTTCAAGAACTGTGTCTCGACCGGCCATGGAATATAATACGAAAAGGCTGTCTGGGTTTCCTGTTTGTCGGTGTTGTGCAGATGATGCCCAATGTTTGCAAATTGGGAATCTCTGCAGAAGCTCATGTAGATTTAGATTTGTTGTATTAAACGGATTTAAAGGTGGCTAGAAGTTCCTTTTTTGAGACTGAACTTTCAGTCTTGCTTGCCTGACTCACCCCAGTCCTTGTTCTCACCCGTCCTTTCCTAAGATGGTCTGCTTGAAATCATTTAATATTTGAAAGCATATTAATCAACCTCTGGATTGCTTGCCCCTCCATGCCTCTGCCCCTACTGGTGCCGCCTCATGAGCCTTCTATGAGCCAGGTGGCCACGCAGCACATCCGGATCACCTGCCTCCCCCCAGCCTCTGCCTCCATGCTCGGACTTACCTGCACTGGGTGGGCCGCAGCTGCTACCAGACACTCACCACCTCCTGTGATGGCCACCCCACCCCACCCCGGGCTTATTTTGTGGGCAGGGCTTATATTAGGCACACGCTAAAAAATCAGGCTAGGTCTTGTTTTTCTGGGTGGTTTTTATTTTCAGGGAAACACAGTAAAGAGGAGTTTCTTGGATGACCTTTAATATTCTTTCTTTAGATCTGAGTTATTAAAAGATTGGTATTGCTTTCCAAATTTGAAGTGGACTTGTGTTCTGTTAAAGTATCTATTTCTTTTAATGAGGGGTATTCAAGGAGACCCACCATAATTGTGAAGGAGATTTCCAACAAAGATGGGTATGAGTTGTCAAGGGTATTGATGTATGTGCATTAAATTTCTCTTGCCATTCCAGACTTGACATCTTTCAGTGTGGATATAGTTTTCTTATTTGAAGAGTTGACTGATGATTGCTAGCTTATATTTGTAGTCTGTGGGGATCAGATCAGGACTGGTACCCCTGTTGTGAGATTTTGCTAAGTAGAACCAACCAAGTACATGTTTATTTTAGCTTGCATTGCATATTTTGGCACCCAGCCCTGATTTGAAATACCTTAGAGCTTTCTGTGATTACTAATAATGTGAATTTCTAAGGATCATGCTTTCTGAATCCCAGAATGCTGTCATGTTTCTGTAGGTGATCGTGGAAATTAATAACTTTATTTTGGCCTGCCAGAATGTTTCACAGCAAGATCCTCACATAGAGCAGTTGATTAAAACCTGATTTCATTATCAGATAAAAGGCTCTCTCTTTAACCCAGTGGTTTGCATTGATACCCTTATCTTTTAGGCATCAGAGTTAGTTAATTTCAAAACCATCAGTGCTATGGGTAATCTAATTTTCTTTGCTATCCTTTCTAGTAGGAAGTAACTGGCTCCTGAAAAGAATGAAGTAATATGATGTATAGCAGGGATTGAGTAATTCTTTCGGAAGTGGTAGAAAACAGTTGCAGTTTTGAAACACAGGACAACTTGTGTTCTGTTGAATGTAATAGTATCAGTTTTTTAGGCTGGTGGAGTTCCAGCTAGGCTAGGAAAATGAGATGCTTATCAAAATTCTGAACTTTAAATTTTAACATTATTTTAGCCTTTACCTTAGTTAAAGGACTCTTCCAGGGATTTGATTTTCTATCTCCCAACCGGGTTGATCCAGGGCATTTTGACTCTTTTCAAACCTACTCAAAGTTCAGAGCAGGGAAATTTGCTTGCTGAAAACTACCAATCTAACTGTTAATACCCCAAAAGTTTTGCAATTCCTTCTCTTATCTATATTTATATTCTCATTGTATGAAGATTGTGTGTTTATGCTGCTTACTGTTTTATTATGTGGGTAGGCATAATTATTGTATATTATGCATCCATTCCCATGCATTCTTTCATTTTTTAAAAAGAAATCAGTATTTTTTTTAATCTTCGACTGGATTCTTCTTCCCGTAAATTAAGTTCATTGTTTTGTGACTTACACTCAACAACAGTAGAAAAAAGCTTTCGACCTTCTACTTTGTGACATCTTTTTGTGTATTTGAAGAATATTAGTCTATCCCCTCTCAATTTTGTTCAGTGCTCAACATCCTCGGTTTCATCAATCTCTTTCTAGAACTTTGTTTCTAATCCACTAATTAATCCTTGTGGCCTTTTTGCTGAACTTGTTCCAGTTGTTCTGAATCCTTCTTAAGTGTGGTGTCGAGCAGCAGACACAGCAACTTGAGAGAATCTGACTAAAACAACAAAATAGAATGATTCTTTTGCATGATCTGGAAACTGTAGTTCTGTTGATGCAGCCTAAAATTGCATTTGATATTTTTCTCAGCAATATTATATTATTGCCTCAAATCCAGATTGCAGGCAATTAATATTTCAAGATATTTTTCACACAAGCAGTAATACTAATTCAATTATCTACTATAATTCTCCCAATGTATATTTAACTTCTATTTCTTAAGTAAAGAAAGAATTCATACCTGTTAAATCTTACTTTCAACCCATTATTCTTCATTCATCACTATCATTTCGATCTTTATTTATATCTTATCTCATTCAGTCTTAATTCTTTTGCAGTATGGTCAGAACTCTCTCCACTTTTTCATGCAACTCATTAGTAAAAATGTTGAGTAGAGGACCCAGTACTGAACTTTGTGGCACTCCACAAAGTTCCTCTCTACAGCTTGATGAAAAACATTGATGGGCTGAAATTTTTTGAGTACAATTTTCAAGCTAGCTATGTATTGACTTAATTATCATGCCACTCAGCTCATGCTGAGCTAGCTTGTTGCTGCCATGATTGGAGAGCAAAGCTTCTTTATATTGCCTACTTCAAAGGTATTTGGCTTTTTTTTTTAAAGATTACTATTCTTAGATATAGCTCTTTATTTGTTCAGGCCCAGACCAAATCTGCATCTGTGCTTAGTCGTATGCCAAGACGTTAAAAATACTTTTAGAATGCTAGCATGATTTCATCTTTAAAAACTATTGTATTTCCTGTTTAGTAAAATAGGCAGATGGACTCCCCCCCCCCCCTTTTCTCTCTCCATTCTTGATTTCGGTTAAGTTTCTGTATAGAATCATGCTTCTATTGCATGTCTCTTTTTCACCCCCAACTTTGGATAGCTTTTGAGTTTTAAGAGCACTTCCATTTATTTAATTGCTCTTTTATATTATAACATTCCACACTAAAACAAAACATTTAAAAATATGGGAATTTTGATGGTATTCTATAATTCATATACAATTAAAATGAGACTATGATGTATTTGCATGCGGTCTTAATATTACATATGGTATTCAGATTCAAATTGTAGTCCAGAGTAATTAACCACAGGATTCACTTGTGTTTAATGAGGATTAAAACAGTTTTGGTTTAATTTGGTCCAGCTTTAAGACAAATATGATTCAAGAAAAGTCAATACATTAAACTATTCATCGAACAGGATGCTTCTTTAGTCTGCATTTGTTCTTTTAGTAATTTGTTAAAGGTTCCATGCTGCATGTCTAGCCAGAGTAGTACTGAGCATTACTCTTTTTCCACGTTTTTTGTTGGTATGTTGTACAACATTTATTTATTCAAAAAAAAAGAAGAAAAAAAGCAGCACATAACAATAGTTAACAGAAGAATGCAGAGGAAAAAAACAAAAATGTTTTGTATTGGTTTTGTTTATTTCATTTTTAGTCGTATTTCCTTAAGCAGTTTTCCCTTATGTGAGTCTATACAAAAATTATGACATAGCCAGTTTGTCCTTTTTTTTTTAAATTAGAAGCATTTTTTGCTGGGGACATTCATCTTTTTACCAAGGGTACCCAGCTTTTTTTGTGGTGGACAGCCTTGGACTTTTGAAGGCATATCTCATAAAATGGATGTGGCATCAGTCAAGACAACTGGTGAGACCAAAAGAAAGCTATCTCTCTATTGGGTATTAGGAATCATTGATTTGAACAGAGAAGTCCTATTTTCATCAGATACCGGTAGTAGTGCTTCTAAGAGAGAAAAGGGGTTGATCAAAATCCACAGCAATATGATGCCCAAAACAGTTAGGTGACATGCTTAAAAAAGGATATTTATAGAGAACTCATTCCAGATGACCAAACCAACTAATTCCATGAGTACCACTGGCTTCTTGATATTTGATAAGAGTGGCAGGTTGAGGACATACAAGATCAGCCTAGTTGCATTTGTGATAATCACAGCTTTTTGTCTGGAATATAATTTGTAAAAAAATAATACAACCAAGATTCCATTCTAGAGATTAAGACTTGTAGCTCCAATATAATGTTGAAGCAAATTTAACTACAGCTATTGTTATCAGTTATATAACTTTCTGTCAAATTGAGTTTTTTTTTTATTTTTCTATTCATCAGCTTTATCATCAGCTTTATTTTTACCTTCATATTATCTTGGTACAATTGTAGGAACCAGCTACATTTTGTAAAAACGATGGGCAGATTTTAAGGTGACTTAATAGGGATATTATCAGGATTAATAAGAATTCGTCCAACATCCAGAATCTGTTTTTTAAAAGTATGTTACTGAAATCAGCACATTAGAAGAAAATATCCATGCTGGATAAGTTATATAATAGTGGATAAAAAGAAACCAGCAAATCCAAATATCAAGATGATCCTATTAGTAATGTTCAACACTGGGTAATCATTGCTTGGCTTGGATCAAGCTACTTGCAGGAGAATAATCCCAACTATGTGAATTCAGTTGATTTTGCGAATGAAGGTAGATATACGTGACCTTGGATAACGTTGCAGGATTCATCTGAGTTGATCATCCGGACCAAAGTTTTATTCTTCCAAGCTTTCGGTCTTGTGCTGAAGTTTATCATCAGGGAACTTCTCACTCTCCAGAAAATGTGCACTGGGCTATTCTAAGTGTTGTATTTTATATGGTTTCTTGTTGTGTGTAGCTTTTAGTTGTCAATTGTGGTGTTGATGGCTCATAAATTGTTGTTTCCTTGTACCACCACACTCCCCAAATAGCCAGAGAAATGTCTGAAGCCTTGGAAACGGCCCCTTATAGGTCAGGAGAAGTGCTGATTTATCACCAGCCTACCAGGTGCTTTGGAGCCAAGAGCAGGCAGCATAAGGAAATGACATTTGACAACTTAGCAGCCAGCCATTAACACCCTAATTAACAATTAAAAGCTACGCACAACCAGGAACCATATTAATACAATGCGTAGAACAGCCCAGTGTACATTTCCCAGAGAGAGAGAGAAGTTCCCTGATGATGGGATCCATCATGAACCCGAAAGCTTGGATTAATAAACCATTGTTCCTGGTGATGGACTCAGATTGGAACCTCAGTTGTCCTAAATTATGTCATCACTGTTGATCCTAGAGCTGCTAGAACTTATATATCAATAAGGCAAGGGAACATTTGTATGTTTCTTCTTTGGGAGAATTCCAGGGGTAATATAATAAAAACCTGTGATTAACGAAAGCCTAAGTAAGAATCAAATAACCAACAGTAATAATCTCTCCCTAATAAATGTTCTCAATCCAACTCAGAATAGAAACTGGTACAGATCAGCCAGATTTCTCTCCCTGTTTCTGTCGCAACTAAATTCTTGGAAACTCTTTAATACTTACAAGTGTTTATAATTCTATATATTTAAAATATAAAATATATACAGGCAGCCCTCAACAACTATCGTCCGGTCTCCAACCTTCACTTTCTTGCGAAGGTGGTTGAGAGCGTGGTGGCACTTCAGCTCCCTCTGTTCCTGGAGGAAACTGATTATCTGGACTCGTACCAATCGGGTTTCAGGCCCGGGTACAGCACGGAGACGGCATTGGTTGCGCTGGTGAATGATCTCTGCCAGGCTCGGGACAGGGGTTATTAGACCTATTAGACCTCTCAGCGGCTTTTGATACCATTGACCATGGTATCCTACTGCGGCGTCTCAGGGGGTTGGGAGTGGGGGGCACTGTTTTACAGTGGTTCTCCTCCTACCTCCTGGGCCGCTCGCAGTCAGTGTTGACGGGAGGGCAGAGGTCCACCCTGAGGCCTCTTGTTTGTGGAGTTCCTCAGGGTCAGTCCTCTCTCCCCTCTTGTTCAACATCTATATGAAGCCGCTGGATGAGCTCATTCGTGGTTTCGGGGTGGGGTATCATCAGTATGCTGATGATACCCAGCTTTTTCTTTCCACCCCGAACCAACCCAGTGATGCCCTCAATGTGATGTCCCGTTGCCTGGAGGTGGTCCGGGTTTGGATGGGGAGAAACAGGTTTTGTCTCAATCTTGCCAAGACTGAGTGGCTGTGCATACCGGCATCTCAGACTAACCAATCTTTTCCATCGTTAACTATGGGGGGTGAGGTGTTACCCCCCGTTGATAGGGCCCACAACTTGGGTGTCCTCCTGGATTCATGGCTCAGTTTGGAAGATCATATAGGAGCCGTGGCCAGGGGGGCTTTTGCCCAGGTTCGCCTGGTGTGCCAGTTACGGCCCTATCTGGACCGAGATGCCCTATGCACAGTCACCCATGCGCTCGTGACCTCCCAGCTAGACTACTGCAATGCTCTCTACATGGGGCTGCCCCTGAGGACCACTCGGAGACTTCAGCTGGTGCAGAATGCAGCCGCACGAGTTGTGATAGGAGTCTTCCGATACTCCCATGTAACACCTCTTCTCCATGAGTTGCATTGGCTTCCAGTTGCCCTCCGGGTGAGATTCAAGGTGTTGATTTATCAAAAATATTGTGTGTCCTATTTTTAAATATAGTTAAGGGAAAGGCAAAACTATTCAAATGTCACATTGGCGATTATTTGGAGGGTAGAATCTGCAGATTGGAAAGTAGAGCTATGCGGATGAATTGGATGTGGTCTTCTAAATTGAAATTATTATGCAGAGGTAGAATGTGGTTGTGTAGAAGGGAATTGCTATGCAGATATATTGGGAGACAAATCAGCTGGAAATGCCAAACGATGCAGAGGAGAAGCAAGAGGCTCATGGGACACTAACAAAGATAGATACAAAAATGAAAATAAAAAGTCTGTTTCTAAGTAAGTGATAAGGGCTTGCTTAAATGATAAAAACATTTGACATTATTGCAAAAGAAGAACTTCAGATTGCCACATCCATTTCCCCAGGTGTATTCATTTGGTATGAATGCCTGACTTATAGCATGCAATGCCATTACTAGTAAAATATGATATTGTGGCTTGCCTGCTATGTTTTTTCTGTATAAAATTCACTGCATTGGTTAGGTTAAGAGAGAACTATCTTGCTTTTTGCAACAATATTGCTTGATCTGGACACTCGTTCCCCACTTTTCCCAAATGACAAGCAGATCCTGCTGGCTTAAAAGATTGCCAGCACTCAAATGAAGTAAAACATGTTTTTCAACATATGTTTAACAGAGTACCACATCATTCAAAATATTTTGTTTTTAAAAAAACAACAAACCTGGGAGTCAGGGCTGCATTTATTTTTCTCCCAGAGTCACATGGGAAATTCTTCAGAACGTGCTCATATTGTGTTGATTGCTTTCCTTGGCAAGGATGTTAAAAGTCATGTTGTCAGGAGTAAACCTGACCTTTCAACACTGATAAAATAAGGTCAGCCTCAAAGGTCAGTGTGAACAATACACCGAATGGCCTACTGAAGACCACAGCTGCACATGGAATTCTACCTTTTAAAAAATAGACACAAACAACTTTATACTTTGTTGAAGGATTGTGCTAGCCTAATAAAGCTGTATTCCAAAGGAGCCGTCCCATTTATAAGAAAACCATAATTATCTTCATGGGATTCTTTCAGCTTGTCTTGCTGTCAATCTTTATTAATGAGAACCTCTTTACTAATGAGATGTATAGCAATAGTATACTTCTGAATAATGGACACTGGGGTGAGGCTGTCACCTCCTTGTGTAGTGTGTGAGTTTCCATAGGCTGACTGGCTGAAAATCGATTGTGGGTTTGCATCCTCAGAGAAAACTAGCAACATGTTGCTTCTATGGTGCTAAGTCATTAATGAAACAATAGAAGACATGACTGCCCCATTTCAACAATTGTAACACATTCCTTTGGGTTAAACAAACTAACTAACCATGAGCCGTGGTGGCACAGTGGTTAAAAAGCAGTATTGCAGGCTATTTCTGCTGACTGCTGGCTGCCTGTAGTTTGGCAGTTCGATTCTCACCAACTCAAGGTTGACTCAGCCTTCCATCCTTCTGAGGTCGGTAAAATGAGGACCCAGATTTTGGGGGGCAATATGCTGATTCTGTAAACCATTTAGAGAGGGCTGTAAAGCACTGTGAAGCAGTATATAAGTCTAAGTGCTATTGCTATAAAGTCCCCCCCCCCCTTCATCATTGTGGAGTAACTCAGTGAACACACAATTCCCTTGTTTCAGACTCTAAAAATTCAACTCTGCCCTCTGGATGCTCCATTCCTCTTAGTTCATCAACTATAAAGTTCTCTGGAGCCACGTGGGTCTCTGAATCTGGGGGCTTATCTGTCTAAGAGAATTTGTAAGGCAAACATTCCTCCAGTGAGGCCACAAATGAAATTGTTGCATATGCCTGAGACAGAAACATATGTTCTCATATTGAGTCTCCATGTAAAATTGGCATTGCAGATCTCCTGAAAATTCAGTATCTCCTATTCATTTTGGAAGTTAAAGACGTTTCAGTATGTGAAACAAACATTGGCTGTGGCCAGCTCTTAATTAAAAATCTAAACAGTGAATTGTTTGCTTTAGGCAAAGAAAATGAGAAACATTGAAAAATATAGGAGACAGACAAATACGTCTGTCTAAACAAAGGCTAATTGCTCTCATAAATGTAGGGACCTTGTTGTTTAAGACCAAGAGTTTATGTATTCTTATGAGAAAAGAGTGGACTAAAAAAAAACCAATGGATGAAGTTGCATCCCATAAAAGAGTTGGACTCCATGGGTCCCTCAGTTGTTTTGTTGTACAATTTAGATGCCCCGCCAAGTTTACATTCTCAGTGATTTCAGTGAATTTATAATAGCACAAAAGAAACGGCTCCAGAAATTTCAAGGGGATGTCAGTATGGTTGGTAGTGTAACCGAGAGCCAAGCAAGAGAGAAAGCGCTGGAAGGTTTGTTTATCAAACAGCTAAGTGTATCTGTGAGGGTTTATTTTTTACATTTTTCTTTCCCTATGCTTAAGAACAAAGCATAGCAAATCTACTGAGATCCAAAGTATTTTGAAAAATCTTCCTTCCTCTTCCCCGTTCATCTTTTAATTGATTATGATTATATTCTTCATTGAAGAAATAAAAAAAATAATAATACCGCCTTTATTTATATTTCATTTGAATATTTTCCCGAGAGATCCAAGATTGCTTACAATTAAAAAGCATTGATTTGAATGTAGATGTAGTCATTCATTGAAATAGTTGAATAAATTAATTGTGGCTAAAATAAGTTGTTTCTGATTTCAGTGAGTTTACACTCATCGTGTCCAACCATTTCTACACCTATTTATTTTACTTTTTAGATTCATATCCTGTTTTTTATTCAACAGCTCAAACTTGCATACACACTGCTCTCTTCTATTTTTTCTCGCAAAAAGGATAATATAAGGATAGAAGAGAGAGAATGACCAGGCCAAAGTCACCCAGTGAGCTTTCATGGCAAAAGGTGGATTAGCAAAGCAGCCACCATGCTACACAGGCTCCTAAAAGCGATTCCTGAATCAAAGTTTTTAATAGTCAAGGAACTTTTCTGCAAACAAATCCTGTTGAACTCATTGTGACTTGTTTCCAAAGCAAAACAGTAGAAATGAAAATCAAATATTTGATGAAGAGATAGAGCTGGTTTACACAAGCAACATAAATTTGGGGGGGAAAACATCAAAACTAAGTTTCCAAGATTTTTTTATATATATAACTTTAAAAAGATTTCTTAAATCTGTGTCATTAATTTTGATGGATGTCTTTATATTTCTGGAGGAGTGGATTTTATACTGCTGGACTGCACCTTCATTTTTACGGAATCTGCATTTTTAATTGATTGACAACATTAATTTCCTAGCTATCTGAGCGCTTCCACTTTTGTTTCACTTTTGTATTATTATACAAAAGGCATCATGTCAGGTTTCTTTGCTGTTCATATGAAGACATGTGAAAATAAGTATTGGTGGTACTGAGGAGAGAACTCTTAACAGAAGTTATAATGAAATCTAGTTCTAACAATAAACTCCCCTCTGTGAAAGGGCATGTCACTCATTTGGATATATATATACCGCCTTTTCTCCTGGACTGACTTCAGAAGAAATCACTGGCTCCAGTTGGTTACAAAAAAACAAAAACAAACCACTGATTGATTGGTATTAATCATCCTGATTCATCCTGGAGAAATTACTCCAAAATTTTAAAAGTTTATGACTATGCCCTTTAGAGATATAAAAATAGTGGGGAACAAATAACACTGTTTAGTAGTAAAAGTCTTACTCCTGCTTGCAGGTACAGTCTTAATGGAATTAATCCCTCTGTTCACTCTAGAGGTAAAACATTTTCTTCAACTCAATTCTTGTGAAAAATACAGAGAAGTCCAAAGACAGAAGATACATTGGGTTAGAGAACTTTCTGGAGGGTCCCAAAAAAAAATCCTCCCACCCCCCCACCCCCACCCCCAAGGACTAGCATTGTTAGAAAGAAATCTTATCCTTCAGTGTGTATTGAAACAGATTCATGGAAGCCAGTGATGACCTCACATTTTATGAATTACAAACTTTAATCCATGGCCAAGCATGATCCAAATGTTCTGGGACTGTAAATAGGAGATCTCCAGGTGGCTGAGGAATTTTGGAAGTTTCATCGCAACATCCCTGGAGGGTTCCTGTCACTAATACATGCTAAGGGTAAACTTGGGCATAATTGTTATGTGTGTTTTATGACAAGAGAAAAAATAAATAAAGTGAAACACTACACCAAAGACCATCCTCAAATACAGCCCAAATGAGGATTGAGAGTATTTTTAAGCAGATGATTTGATGATTGGGAGGGGTATTGTGAGGAAGGTTCTCCAAACCTTCTGTGATTTTTATTAAGATGCATTATGGAGATGTCATTGCTTAGCTCTGTACCACTCTGCTGTTAAGATATTGGACAAGGGCCCAGATTTTAGTCTGCCATGAAAGCTCAATGGATGACTTCGGGCCAGATAAGTTGTTCAGTAGGTTGGCTTTTTTTCTTACCAAGCTACCTCAGAGGATATCATTTTGGGGAAAAATTGGCAGAGGGAATACTATTATGGGTAGTGTTGAACATCTGAACAGAAGGGCAAGGTAGAAGTATAGAATAGAATAGAATAGAATAGAATAGAATAGAATAGAATACAATACAATACAATACAATACAATACAATGCAATGCAATGCAATGCAATGCAATGCAATACAATACAATACAATACAATACAATACAATACAATACAATACA
>JAKJMR010000971.1:88606-99845 GCA_024449315.1 Daboia siamensis | reverse complement strand
AATACAATACAATACAATACAATACAATACAATACAATACAATACAACCTTGGAGGTCTTTTAGTCCAGATCCCTATGCAAGCAGGACAACCGATACCATCTCAGGCAAGTGACTGTCCAGTCTCTTCTTAAAAACCTCCAGTGATGAAGCACCCATGATTTCTGAAGGAAAGCTTTCCCACTGGTTACTTCTCCTCGCTGTTAGAAACTTTCTCCTTAATTCCAGGTTGCTTCTGTCTTTGATCAGTTTCCAACCATTTTTTCTTGTCCTGCCCTCTGGTGCTTTGGACAATAATTTGTGCCAGCCTCTCAAATACTGGAATACTGCTATCATGTCACCCCTATTTCTTATTTTCTTTAGACTAACCAGACCCAAGTCCTGCAACCGTTCTTCGTATGTTTCAGTCTCCAGGCTTTTGATCATCTTAGTTGCTCCTCTCTGAATGTTTTCCAAACTCTCAGCATCTTTTTTGTGATATGGTGACCAAAATTGGCTGCAGTTTTCCAGGTGTGGTCTTACGAGGGTTTTATAAAGTGGTACTAATAAAGTTTTATAAAGTGGTACTTCACGTGATCTTGATTCTATGCCTCTGTTTATGCAACCCAGGCTTGTATTAGCTTTTTTGCTGCTGCTGCACATTGCTGGCTCATAGTCAAGTGATCGCCCACTAGGACTCCAAGGTCCCTCTCATAGTTTTTGAGCCAGGTCTTGCCCAATCTGTAGTTATATCTTTGATTTTTTCTGCCTAAATGTAAAACTTTGCTTTTCTCCACATTAAAATTCATTTTTATTTTTTTTTGGTTAGGGCCAGTTTGTCAAGATCTTTTTGAATCCTGAGCTTGTCTTCTGGGGTGTTGGCTACTCCTGCCAGTTTAGTGTCATCTGCAAATTTGATGAGTTCCCCCTTTTTTTTTACCTCATCTAAGTCATTGATAAAGATATTGAAGAAAGCTGGTAAATAAAGTTTATTTCTCTTATATTAGAATTATGCCAGTTTGATATTTTGCAAGATCCCTCCTCCCTCAAGTGTATAGTAATTCAAACATATTGTATGTGTAAATATATCATTATCCTCACTTTTTCTAAGCTGAAAGAATGCATCCCCTTCCCACCCTACTGCCTTTTCCTTTCCAAGGTACCTTGTGGTAGTGGTAGACTTTTCACAGACTTGTCATGTTGGCAGAAGCAAAGATGCTGATGCAGAAACCAAATATGTCTTGGCAGACCTCCTATATGCCGATTGCTGTTTTTTGTTTGTTAAACAAAGGCAACTGTGGTATTTTTAGTTCTATTCAAAATACGGGAAGCAAGGGACAGAACTGGCCAAGGGAAAGAAATGGTTTCCATATTTCTATAAAAGAATTTGAAAGCTTCAGTCACATGTTGTGCTTCTTGTCTACTTGTCTTTCCATTATATATACTAAAGCCAGCTTCTCGCTTTTAACTCGGGGCCACATGAAAATTGCAAAGTTCGTGTCCTCGACTGGTGTGAATCTTCAACATAATGAAGTGTTTGTGTGGTGAATTTCTGTGGAGATTCTCAATCATCCAGGTCACGGTTGTCTCAAATGTGCTTTTTTCAAAAGACAACTGGACATTCTTTGTTTTTCCTTGGAGATGTTTTGCTTCTCATCCAAGAAGCTTCATTGGTTCTTCATCTGGCAGGAGTGTGTTTATGTGGTAGTGGGGGGGAAGAGAGATTTTGCTGCTACTCTATGAGATTCTGCACATACATGTACATTAATGTATACTCCTAGTGTTAGAAGCAATATATCGCTGAATGGCAGATGATACCACTCTAATGACAGAAAGTGAAGAAGAAATAAAGAGCCTCTTGTTGCGGGTGAAGAAGGAAGAGTGCAAAAGTTGGGTTAAAACTTAACATTAAGAAAACCAAGATCATGGCATCCGGCCCTCTCAATTCCTGGCAAATAGATGGGGAAGAAATGGAGGTAGTGACAGATTTTATTTTCCTGGGCTCCAAGATCACTGCAGATGGGGACTGTAGCCAAGAAATTAAAAGACACTTGCTCCTCGGGAGGAAAGCCATGACAAATCTAGACAGCACATTAAAAAGCAGAGACATCACCCTGTCAACAAAAGTGTGTATAGTCAAGGCTATGGTCTTCCCAGTTGCAATGTATGGCAGTGAAAGTTGGACCATAAGAAAGGCTGAGCGCCAAAGAATTGAGGCCTTTGAACTGTGGTGCTCCTGCGAGTCCCTTGGACTGCAAGGCAATCAAACTGGTCAGTCCTAGAGGAGATCAACCCTGTCTGCTCTTTAGAAGGCCAGATCCTGAAGCTAAAACTCAAATACTTTGGCCACCTAATGAGAAGGAAGGACTCACTGGAGAAGAGCCTAATGCTGGAAAAGATTGAGGGCAAGAGAAGAAGGGCACGACAGAAAATAAGGTGGCTGAATGGAGTCACTGAAGCAGTAGGCGTGAGCTTAAAGATGGTAGAGGACAGGAAGGCCTGGAGGAACGTTGTCAATGGAGTCATGATGGGTCAGACACGACTTTGCAGCTAACAGCAACAACATTTCTGAATGCCCATTCCTGGAAACAGAAGGCAGAAGATATCCTTGTACCTGTTGTCTTACGTTCTTGTTGATTTCTCAGAAGCATCTGAATGGTTTGGTGATCAGAATGCAGGAGGAAATAAGCCTTCAGCTGATATCTTGAGCAGAAGAACTCTCTTCTTCTGTTGCTGCAGTGAGCATGAGGGTAGAGCCAACAGCGCACGCTCAGGATAATGGATGAAGGAGCAGGAAATTTACTTATTTACTTATTAAATTTATTACAAGAGAACAGCAATAACCTTCAACCATCCTAGCACCAAGCCTAGGAGCAAAGCTAAGTCTTAAAGGACATCTGGAACCCTTGAAGAGCGTGTCCTTCCTCAAATGTGCTCATTGGTTTACTTGTTCTATGTATATTACATATGCCAGGTGGCATGCATAGTACTTCCTCCTCTCTTTTTCTAGCTTTTCTCCACAAAAGTAAGCTCATTTTTAATGATGTCCTCTAATCCATTCAATGGACATTCATAGCTGAAAATGAGTATGAATTCTCTCCCCCACAGTAGTCCATCCCCTTAACCCTTACACCAGACTGGCATTGGCTTTTGCCATCCCCACAGGTCTCTTCTGCATATTGTCTCTTCCTTTCTCTTGGCCATCTTTCTCTCTGTATTTCTGTCTCTCTTGGTAACACAGAGGTTCAATCCTGTTCTCAGCTCTTCCCTTACAGCACCCTTTTATGCTTTGGGTTCATCTTCCAGCTAGTAATTATGGATGGTTATTTTTTCATTTGGTCAAAGTGCTAAACCATTTCTCCTGATACCTCCAATTATTTTAAGCCCACAGGTGATCAAGGCTCTCAGGTTTTTCTTAAATTTAAAGAGATTAGAGGTGGGGTTGAATCTGCAGCCATCCCATAGTGCTGGTCTGATTGAATCTTCGGTCTCTGATGACAGACATCATCAGCACTTGTGGCTCTTCTGGACTAAGCAGGGAATTGCATGAAGGTGCAGTGAGCAAATCTATTGAGGTTCCTGGGTGCCGGCATCAACAACAGTTGATTGTGATTTTGTATTAAGTATTGTGATTTTGTATTAAGTATTGTGATGGTAGCTACATGTCAGCTGCTTTTCAATCTTCTTCTACTTCTAACTATTTTTATGATTTTTTTAAAAAAATAAAATTCACATTTGTTGTTTTTGACTGCTGTTGGTTGCAATAATCCTGTCAGAATCCATTTATATCATATTCATAAATGGAATGTTTCAAACATTATTCCATGGATTCTGCCATCTCCCGAAGAGAAGAGAATGGATGTGTATTGAACCGGTATTAGGCATTTCAAAGGAAAGGAGAAGCCTTTTGAACTGGGGAAACAAAAGGGGGGGCTAGCATCTGGCTTGTGTCACGGAAGAGAGCAATAAACATGAAAAGTCCTAAGTTCCTTTTTCCCACGAGAGGGATGATACGAGATAAAGGATGGGGGACTGACCAAATGGGGTTAAGGGGGGTTAAACCGGGAACTCTTTATAAGGGTTTACTTCGTGGAATAATATTAAGTCCTGTCTTGTATTCCTACAACCAAGCATGTCATAGTAAAGATTCTTTTTGGAATAGATTTGACTCCAAGAATTTTGTCTTCCTAAGACGTGGTTTGGGGGAAAACAAATATATGATTAGGTTATAAATCAAATCCTTTTCTTTACCATGATGTTAAAACTCTGAAATTCACATCCGAACTGAGGATGAGAGCTCTCACAATAGTAAAATTCAGGTTCTACAAGCATCCACTGCTCTCATCGGCCTTATTTCAGCATCAACAAACAATCCTGGGAATTGGAAGGAAGCTATAATTACAATCATCCTGCACTAGAGGATTGATAATCATAGAGGGATTCAGTAATAGTCTGTTTTTTTTCAATTTTGAGTTTCTTCAGTCACCATAATATAAATACACATTCCTGGATTGTTAAACATGTTGCAATCAAGTGTCCATTTGAAAAAATTATATTGTTCAGTGGAAAAATAAAGTTTAATGCGTACATAGCCATCTTGAATTGCCCTCCTGCTATGCTTTACTGACTCCATACCGTCATTAAAGATTCTGCTTTTGATGCAACTGTTGCTAGGTATGTGTGGGTAAGCGTTGTGCAGTGGTCTAATATTGGAGGCTTAAAGGTAGCATAGCTCAGGGAAATAAATATTTTCTTCATTCATGCAAATGGAGGAGGCGAAGTCTGTTCTCAAGCCTCTTCCTTTCCACCGGCCTTTTCTACTAAACAAAACGAGTAAAGTTTTATGTTTAACAGTTGTGCTGGCCAGGATTTTATCTGATTTGGATGCAGTTGAACTTTATACCAATTGGGGTTTTTTTTAAAAAAAATTCATCATCATTTCCTTTTTTTAGCCATGACCATGAAATCGACATTTTTATTTACTTAATGGACATCATGAAAGATTCACAGAAGGGCTTTTTGCAGATCATTCCATCCCCTGCACAGTTCAGGGTTGTCTAATGCCCAATGTTCACGTAGCTGTTCTTAAGTGTTCAGTGTCTACACATACAGTATCCTTATAATGAAATGATCATTTGATTCACTTTCCAGTAGGAAGTGGATGCTAGAGCTGAAGCAATAGATAAAAGGGGCTTCAGCAGAAGTGAAAATAAATGAGGAAATAACTCTTGGGGATCACCTGCGCTCACACAAGGAAGATTGTACAACGCTCATAGGAAGAACCACATCAGTATATATGACATGCCAGAAGCTCCTATTCCAGATGAAGCATATTTATGTTTTGTGGCGGCTTAGTGATATTATATTACATTATATTAGATCATTGAATGTTGTGTGCCTGTTTTGGAGCTTTGTTAGTGAATGCAATCATACTGTTGACAACTCTAATGACTGTTTTTTCTTTGTTTGGAAATTTCAAATGAATCCATAGAATTGCTTTTAGATACAGTAGTTAGCCTTCACACACACACACTTTTTTTTTTTAGTTTCAAGCAACTCACTAAATTATTTTCCTTATATGGTATATGCAGTTTCATTTCTTGAATATGGCCAAAAACCTTCCTCGCATTCTGATTAAAAACTATAGTTGAGTTTTTCGAGTTAATGAGACCCTTTCCACACTGACTTGACTGCCATTAAAGTCTTATGTAGAAAATTGGCCAAATCTATTCATCCTTATCTTTGTTATCTTTATGAAAAGAGAATGCAATAAGAAGAAAACCAGAATTACCCCATGATTTCCTAGGTTGCAGAAACAGTTGTAGTGCTAAGCTATCTTGTTATTGTTCATCTTTTTTATTGAAGTTGTGGTGAATTTTAAGAAAATTCCAGATACTTTGGATCCCTGAAATGTTGAACCCTCAATAATCTCTACTCCATACAAAAATTACTTTTTTAAAAAAACAATAGGTATTTGGATTCCCCACCCCCAATATATTTTTGTTGTTTTCCAGCCTATTACACACATTTGCTTCACACTGGTCACCAAATTACGATTTCAACTCAGTAAAGGAGAGGAAACAGCCTGCTAGAATCATAGGAATTGTATGTTGCCCACCTTGACTAAGAGGTTTTGTCTATGCTAACAACCAGTTTGTTGTGGTCTTTGATGGCAGATGCCATTTTCATTCTAATCTAAAGGGACTGCAAATCAATGAGGAAGAGTCTACACATTCTGGGAAAACAATATTCCCCACAATAGGGGAAAAAAAAAACATTCTTCCCTGGAGATGTGTTAAACTTCTGCCTGAATACCTTGTGGAATTTTGAGTTCTACTAAAGCTGCGGTGTCTGTTTCTTTGCTAAAGTGTGATTAAGAGATTGAAGAAAGAATTTTGTACTTTAATTCCTTTAAAAAGATTTTTTTTTTAAAAGGTCCATGGGGAATGCTAACAATGGCAACAATTACATGCAAACGTACCCTTGATCTTTGGGATGAGGCTTTATCTATCACTATATATTGTTCCTGTCTCTCACAAAAGGGTTTTTGCCCTCACTGAGCATGAGAGTACCAAATCTGTCCTTGCATGTTGCTAAATCAACACCTTGTGTTCTGTGAAGTTGTCCACTATATATGGTGCTCTGAATTAATATTGTTAATTGCTCCAGCATGAAATTGCACCATGAAAGAGTGTACATTCTTTTTATTAGTTAATAAATTATTAGCCAATGCATCCTTTTTACTAGCTTCAGAGAACTTCAGAAAGGTGGCAACGTGTTGCTTCATCATGATTGCACTAAGGAAATAAACGTGATCAAGCTTTGTAATACTACTGCCCCATACGAGAAGGTACTCGCTACGTTCTTCTTTCTTAACATTTTAATCCACATTTTGCCATTAATGTTCTATATTTATACTTTGATCTAAATAAACTACAATGTAAATAAATGGAAAAAAATGTAAATAACTGAATGAATAAAATGTGAAGACATCCCAGTCCCGAACAATCTCTTGAGTTTATTTCTACTACAAATTGTATTTATAAAACCAAGCATTCTATATCCAAAAGCTGATTTCTCTCTTTTTTTAACCATTTTGCTGTTCTTTGGCTTTATCTATGCAGGCATCCAAACTTCAGTTCAAGTGTCTCTGGTTACTTTTTCTAGAAACCTAGGACAGTTGTTGCTGCTCATGCTAGGCAAAATTGAGATAAATGGACCAATGATTGGACTTAGTATGAGGACATTTCATATGTTCACCTTGTATCATGTTAATTAAAATAATAGTTGTATAAAGCTGACTATAAAATAATTATATGAATTTTTAAGAGCTTTAACTTTCTGACTTGGGTAGACTACTGGGGAAAGAGTAATAGCTTCTTCAAAACATATTCAGTGTTATTATTTAATTGCTAGAAGATAACCCTTTTTGATTTCACATCCATTAGATTTTAAAATAAAAATTATTTTATAAATGTATAATATATAATAATAACAATTATATATTTATTCTAGGATCTCAATTCTAGTTTCATGTTTCCATAGTAGTATGCACCTCTTGGTTCAGAAGTAATACCATGATTAGAAATAAGTCTATTCTTACAGATTTAAATAATCTCCATGACAAAATGAGGTTTACTAACTAGTGCCCTTCAGATATGCTGGAAGTCCAGGTCCAGAATCTCCAACTATATTTGTCTTACAAAACTTCTGGCCATTGTAGCAGAGACACATGTGGAGGGGGTTTGGATGAAGAACTCTGATTTGGGTGTTACAGGGTACTTGACAGCACCGTTCCAGGAAATCACTCATGCTAAGTACTCAGCAAAGCCCTGCTGTGTTTCTCAGTTCTAAACTTGATGCATATGTTCACATTGTTTTGCAAAATAATTGTAGGAAGCAAATTGATAAAAAAAAAAGTTGGTGATACTTTTTAGTTTGTTTAAAAATCCATCCGGCGCTAGTCTGACCTTGGCAACTACTGATAATAAATGCAGACAGAATCTGTTTTTATGCGTGTAGCCTTCTTAAGCATGAACATCCTTGGGAGCATTTCATGTCAATGCAGAATGTGTCTCCCAACTTATGAAATTCTCATCATCGTGTCCTTTGGTATCTTTCAGATTCTGACCTGAGCATGCGCACTCTGAGCACTCCCAGTCCTGCGCTAATATGTCCACCAAATTCACACAGCTTGCAGAATGGAAAAGAGTCTTCTACATCTTCCTCTTCGGTCACCGGGGAGACCATTGCGATGGTTCACTCACCTCCGTCCACCTTCCTCACCCACTCTCTTATTCATGCTGCCTCTTGGCTTCAGAAAGAACAAGCCAACATCAACCGGCTTCCCGACCTTTCGGTGATCCAAATATTTTCTTTTTTGCCCACCAATCAGTTGTGCCGCTGCGCCCGTGTGTGCCGTCGCTGGTATAACCTTGCTTGGGACCCGCGACTTTGGCGAACTATTCGCCTGATAGGTGAGACAGTCAACGTGGACAGGGCTTTGAAGGTGCTGACACGGCGACTTTGCCAGGACACCCCAAACGTCTGTCTCATGCTGGAGACGGTAATTGTTAGTGGCTGCAGGCGGCTCACAGACAGAGGACTTTACATCATCGCTCAATGCTGCCCAGAACTGAGGCAATTGGAAGTATCCGGTTGCTACAACATTTCCAATGAGGCGGTTTTTGATGTAGTGTCCTTGTGCCCAAACTTGGAACATTTAGATGTATCAGGTAATGGAAAAAGTCTATTTTTACACTCTGGCTGGAGTGTTTTGGATAAAGCATGTCAAATTTAATGGAGAAAATATTGTCAACATTTTTGATCACAGTCTCGATAGTAACTTTTTTACTCTGTTACTAACATTTTTGGAATATCTCTCTGTTCTCCTTTCTCTCTTTCTGCTTTTTTTAAAAAAATAATATTGTGGATTTCTCCAACTAATCTTGCATTTAAATCTCAATTTTAATCTTGCATTTAAAATTGTACTCTGTACTGTTAAATACTTCAAAGTGTTTGTAATTGAGCATGAGTCTTTAAAGAGTGCCAGGTTTAGTGTGTCAGAACAACAAAGGTCCTTGCAACTCTTTAAACAGTCACATATTATTGCATAAGCATTTGTGGATCTCAGTCCATTTTATTATGTGTGCAGAGTACCAGTCTGTTAGTGTTTAGAGGCCACAATACTTTACAAAAGAAAACAATGTGATGTTGTGATTAAGATGCTGTACTATGAGCAAAGAAACCCAAGTCTACTTATGGAAATTCACAGGAGAACGTAGGGTCAGATATTTTGTTTTCAACCCAGCGAAGCATTCAGATACAGTATGTTGGTGAACAATGAAGGAGGGAATGCCCTATATCAGGGGTGTCAAACTGCCTGCCCCATTGCAGGCAATGGGAAAAAAAGTCACGATACGTCGTGACACGTCATGTGATGTTGCCAGTTTGACACCCCTGCCCCATATGCTTCTGGGAGGTCTCGCAGGAAAGACAGGATAAACCAATAATAAGTTACTACTGTCCCTATGGAAACTCTTATGTGACCAGGGCTCACTTCAACAGAAATATCCAATTTTATGCATTTAGTCTGCATATAAAGAGAATAGTCAACTCTGATCATAGATTAATTTTCTGGATTGGAGGAAGTGGAGGGCAACATCAGCTGGAATTACTTTAGGGTATGCCACTTTTGACTTGCAAGTCGAAGAAAGTAGACAATAAAAGAAAGAGTAACAGTAAGCTTTGATCCTCAGATCTCTATGCTGTACCAAAGATATCATCTGACTTCTGTAAAAGTGATAGCGTTTCTCGCCACAAAGCTCTTTGCTATGTTAGCAGCCACAATCACCCTTGCAGAATTCACTTTCAGATTTTCTCAGTGTGATGTTATTGGGCAAGCAATACTGCCCTCTGCTGAGAAAAATGCCCAAACCAGCAACGGTGTGTATGTGTGTGTAAAGATGGATGGATGGATAGATAGATAGATAGATAGATAGATAGATAGATAGATAGATAGATAGATAGATAGATAGATAGACAGACAGACAGACAGACAGACAGACAGACAAGACAGACAGACAGATAGACAGATAGATGATATGAGATACAATACAATATGATGTGATATGATATGATATGCACACATGGGCACATTCTTTCCCTCAACCTCTCTCCCTCCCCTCTACCTAACCCAGATTATTTCAATGCATTTCAGCAAGCCACTTTCAGTCACTTGCCAGCAGATCAATTCTGTATTTGGTATAATTGCAGCTTCCTGAGCCTAGTTAAGTGCCATATTATGAGAAAATTCAGCACTGTATCCTAATGTAAAGCACCATTCATTTACTATTGATCCCAAAACCAGCAGCTCCTTCAGACTGTTTCATAGATTTATTTTTTTTTATTTTTTTTTTAAAAAAAAGCCCTACAGAAAAACAAGTAGGAAGTAAGAATATTTTTCATTAGGAGTTGTTGGTTTTGGAAGGGGAAAGAAATAAATTCATCTCACTGCCTGCAAGAACTTTGATTCAGAATATCTTGAAATGTCATTGAATTGGTTTAGAAAGAATATAGGTAGAGTAGCATAGGAACTACTAGGAACAAAGACTACATAAAGCCAGCAGAAAACTCTTATCTGGTAAATAGGTTACAAAATGTACACGCAACAGATAAAATCTTTCAATAGTGGCGAATATCTGTAGCTCGGGTGTAGGATGAGTGTGAAGGTTCATTCTCTAAGCTTGTGGGTTGGTTTCTGAATGTTTCATTACCAGGCTAGGTAACATCTTCAGCAGAGTTTAGGGGATGTCAGTGTTCTACACATCTGTAAACTCTTTCCATGAGCAGATATGGGACACAGAAATTTTTATCCACGGACACTAATGTTTTCTAAAATTGGGAAAATGATGTGTGTATGCATGTAGGTCTGTATATACCGTATTTTCCGGCGTATAAGACGACTGGGCGTATAAGACGACCCCCTACATTTCCTGTTAAATTATAGGGTTTGGGCTATACTCGCTGTATAAGACTACCCCTCTTCCAACGCACACCAAATAAAAATTAAAAAACATCAGATTTGATTTTAATATGGTAATTTTAATTCAGATGCTTATGACATGCAGGTACTTAGTAGGAAAACTGTCACTTATAAACATAAGGCTGTTTGTCATCAAACATGTAAACATAAAACAGTGCAAGTGGATTAAACATAATAATAATAATAATAATAATAATAATAATAATAATAATAATAAT
>JAKJMR010000971.1:72767-88596 GCA_024449315.1 Daboia siamensis | reverse complement strand
AATAATAATAATAATAATAATAATAATAATAATAATAATAATAATAACAACAACAATAACAATAATAATAATAATAATAATAATAATAATAAGTTGGAAGGGACCTTGGAGGTCATCTAGTCCAACCCCCTGCTCAGGCAGGAACCCTATACCATTTCAGACAAATGGCTGTCCAGTCTCTTCTTAAAAACTTCCAGTGTTGGAGCATTCACCACTTCTGGAGGCAGGTTGTTCCACTGGTTAATTGTGCTAACTGTCAGGAAGTTTCTCCTTAGTTCTAGGTTGCTTCTCTCTTTGGTTAATTTCCATCCATTGCTTTTTCTCCTGCCTTCAGGTGCTTTGGGGAATAGCTTGGCTCCCTCTTCTTTGTGGCAGTCCCTGAGATATTGGAACACTGCTGTCATGTCACCCCTCACCCTTCTCTTCGTTAAACTACACATACCCAATTCCAGCAACCGTTTCCTATTTTCCTAATTCACTTTTTCACTTTTCCTAATTCACTCTAAAGCTTTCCCTGCGCAGAGCCTTAAGTAACACCAGCTGCCTGCAATTAGTGCAGGTTCGCATCCCACCAGGCTCAAGGTTGAGTCAGCCTTCCATCCTTCCCAGGTAGGTAAAATGAGGACTCAGATTGTTGGGAGCAATAAGCTGACTTTGTAATAATGCTGCTTGTGGGGGTGAAAGCTCTAATAAGCAGGCATATACATAGAATGAAGGCTATTGCTAAGCACATTGCTTTGTGCTTTAAATTGTAAGCTGCCCTGAGTCTTCGGAGAAGGGCGGGATATAAATGGGATTTTTTAAAAAAAGATCAAATGGGAGATCCGCTCCAGGTTTTCCAGCCAGCCCGCCCAGTTCCTGAGTCAAATGTGTCCTTAGAGCTAAGCAGCTGCTCCGGCATTCCCCACCTGCCTTTCAAGTTGCTCTTGCATTCCCCACCTGCCTACAGCTGCTCTTCATCTTTAGAAGGAAAGACGCCCAGACCCCAGCCTGTAAAAAATCACAGACTGCAACTTCTACTCCAATTGGTCCCGCTTTCCCTGCGCAGACTAAATGGAAAATCCACTCCGGGTTTTCCAGCCAGCCCTGTCCCTAAAGTTTCAGCACCCGGCGTATAAGACGACCCCTGACTTTTGAGAAGATTTTCATGGGTTAAAAAGTCGTCTTATACGCCGGAATCTACGGTAACTGACTTGGGGATATATTCATGGTACCATTTTTCTTCCAACAGAGAGCTGATCTGTAAAATATTAAATATACATAGAATTTTCTACAAAGAACCAGTTTTGTGCAGCAGTTAAAGATGCTAAAGTAGGAGCAGGAAGGATTGAGTTTTAGTCTGTCCTTGGTTTTAGTTGCTTTAACTCTCCACATGTTTGGCGTAAAATAGATGCCTGTATAAAATGGGATTTTATTAATATCAACATGACAACTTCTCTATTAGAATATTTTGCAGGCCTCATGCGAGACCTAGTTTACTTTGTAAACTCATTGTGGGATTTTAGGAATAATGCATCCTAGAAATTATGCCATTATGTCAAAACCACAGAAAAGTTGGATATCAGATTTTCCACATTTTTTAAAGGTCTCTTTCAGTTTTAAGGAGACTGCCTATATAAATGAACTAGACTGCAATCCATTATCTCATAATTGGCCAAAGTTCATTCAGAGTTTCAAAGTTCCTTGAAACTTTCTCATTTTATTTAAAACCTTTTACATTTTCTCTATGGAAAAACTGTTGCCAAGAGCTTGTATGTTTTATTATTATTATTATTGTTTGAGGTAGATAAAATGCTTCCAGACATAGAGTAGGCAAATATACTAAAATATAGAATCTGTAAAAGGAGTTGGGATAGACACTATTTAAATCAGGGGTCCCCAACCCCTGGTCCATGGACTGGTACTGGGCCGCGGCATGCCAGCAACCGGTCTGCAGAAACAAGCAAAGCCCCATCTGCAAGATGCAGACAGCACACAAAGCCATGCACCCTCCGGCCCGCGGAAAAACCTCTCTCCACTTCTGGTCCCTGGTGCCCAAAAGGTTGCGAACCTCTGATTTAAATGGATTCAAAATTCTGTCCTGAATTCTGCAGTATCCATCAGGCAAGTATGATTTCACCTTCTGACATCACTTCAGGAAGTAACCAACAGCTTGCAGAACACACAGACTGGGACGCCAAACTTGGCTTTACTATAGTCAACCATTGCCATCTTCTATTAATTCCAGAAAGAGAAAAAGAGAAAGATTAGAAGGCAAATATAAATATTTTCATGGAGTATTACAGAGAAACAAAATTGGAGAACTAGGAGGAGGAAGAAAAAGAGAGAGAGAGAAAATTGGGAGAAGATTGAAAAGATGGATGCGCCTGTCTGTCTGACTAAATAAAGAACATAAAAAAGAGAAAACTCCATCAGATAGTAATGATTATAATCATCATCATCGCCATATGTGTTTTATTGTTTCACTGCTAATTTCTTTCCTAATCCACATTATTTCTTCTTTTAAGGTTCATAAGAGGGAAATGTGGGAAAGAAGCAGGAGGGATGGATTGAAGTGGTGGTTTTCTCTGAGAACCAAAACAAGTTGTCAGAGTCAGGCTTTCAAGATATTGTCTCCAGTGACTAAAAAAAAGATTATTTTTCCTTTCTATTCCTTTCTTTTTTCCAGATGATGGCAAAAGTCAGTTTTATTATTGGCCCTTTCTGTCATCTGCACCTTCCTTTTCTCATTCTCATAGCCTAAGATAATGAATTATGCATAAATAATAGCCATTTTCTGTATTTTTAGAGAGTAATTTCTTCTCTAAATAATAGTACAGGACAGAAGTGAATTTTGCGATGCAAGCTAATACGATGCATCAGTTCCCATAATAAAGCATGAAGAAAACTCTGAACAACCAGAAATTCTGGCACATTATCACGTAAAATTAATAGACACCAACTAGATATATTACATGCTTTTATTTTTAAAGTAGACAATCTGTGACTCATTGGGTCATCCTTCCAGATATATTTCTTTACCAGATTCCTCAGTTCCTTCAGCTATAATAGAACTTCTAATGTGCTGCCTTTACTAGAAAAACTGGGTTCCATTCAGATATGTATTTGCCTTGAAAATAAACCATGTTGAACTGGGTAACACAAGTGAAACATCAGCACAGGAAATATTTTATGGCGTTTCTGTTTTATGATGTTTATGTCATAATTCCTTTTTATAGAATTTGTCAAATTTTAGTTCCATGGGAATAGTGGGTCTCAGATTTTGGAGGGATTCTGTAAGTTAGCTCATTTGAGGTACTTTGATTCAAAATTTGTTGCCCTGAGGTGCACTGTTTCGCTTAAGATTAGTTAAATCTTACTGGAACAAGTATTTTAGTAGTATATAGACTGAGGCACATTAGATTTGATTGAAAACTGGTAGGTTTTTCAGAAATCTTTAAACTTAAAAAAAAAATACAATCTGGGAAATGTTGCTTAGCCTTCACTCTTTTCACTACTGAATTTAGGCTGAATGTTGCTGACAGACTGAGTGAGTCCTGGGATGAAAATCCTATACCACTAAGATCATTTATATAAAGGGGAAGTGGACCATCTTTGTTAACAATGTTTCCCCCCTTTCAAAATATAGGTTGTTCCAAAGTGACGTGCATCAGTTTATCCCGTGAAGTTTCCATCAAATTATCTCCCTTACATGGCAAACAGATTTCTATTCGCTACTTGGACATGAGTGACTGTTTTGTCCTTGAGGATGAAGGACTGCACACTATTGCCACCCACTGCACTCAGTTGACACATCTCTATTTGCGCCGCTGCATCCGCATTACTGATGAAGGCCTCCGTTACCTGATGATTTACTGCCCTTCCATCAGGGAGCTGAGCGTGAGCGACTGCCGCTTTGTCAGTGACTTTGGCATGCGTGAGATTGCAAAACTGGAGTTCCGCCTGCGGTATCTCAGCATTGCCCACTGTGTCCGCATCACTGACGTCGGTATCCGTTACATCACTAAATATTGCAGCAAGCTGCGTTACCTCAATGCGCGAGGCTGTGAAGGCATCACAGATCACGGAATAGAGTACCTGGCCAAAAATTGCACAAAACTGAAGTCACTGGACATTGGGAAATGCCCTCTGGTCTCTGACATTGGCTTGGAGTTTCTGGCCCTGAACTGCTTCAACTTGAAGCGATTGAGCCTGAAGTCCTGCGAAAGCGTCACTGGACAAGGCCTGCAGATTGTAGCAGCCAACTGCTTTGACCTGCAAATGCTGAATGTTCAGGACTGTGAGATTTCAGTGGAAGCTTTGCGATTTGTTAAGCGCCATTGTAAGCGCTGCATTATAGAGCATACTAACCCTGCCTTTTTTTGAAGTGAGAGTCATACCTGTTGCTGAAACAAAAGATTAAAATGGTTTGTATGTACGTGTGCACAGTTTGTCCACATATGCCACTGTACCTTTCTTGTGCCAGCAGTAGCAACATAGACTTTGGCCATCTAGGTTGGTCCCCATATGATATCTTTTAGTGGTCTTGCTCAACTCTTCAATTTCTGAAAACTGCATAAAATCATCACTCTGGACTTTCAGGTTACTGAGAAAGTGGTAGGTATGTAGAGCTCAGAAATTAGAAGGCAAATAACAAGTCTAAATTTGTTGTTGTTGATGTCAAACATCATGGTTCTAATTCAGAAAAAATTTAACTCCTTGAAAATCAGTTGAAAAAGATAGTTCTGAGAAATCTCTTTGCTGTTCTCTTTGGAACCTTATCACGGCTATCTTTAGCTAAATTGGAATGATAAAAACCTACCCTCTTTAAAGACTGTGTTTGGTTTTACATGTTTATGCCACAATTATTGCAAAAAAAAAAAAAGTTACCACCCAAAGTGCAATACTTTTAGCACCTCTGGCTTTCTAGTCGTTGTAATTATGCAACTGTGAGGAATTAAGCACACATGTATTTTAATTGTGATTCTCAGTGTTGAATAACATCCCTACTTTCCCTGCTCTCTGGTGCCTCTCAGGAATTCTACTGAGTTTTTCTCTAATAGAAAAGTGGTTGCAGACGCCTTCCTTCAGATTGTCATAGCATATCCTGTTATTTAAAAGAAGCATACAGTATATTTAATCTGCTCAGTATCCTTATAGCAATCCATTATCTCAAAACATATATATTAGAGGAGGCGGCTTTTGACCTCCCAATTTCCCTTTGTTCCTCTCCCCCAAACTCTGATTGACCATGTTTGCTGAAAAAGGACATCATAGTTTCCTGGTTTATTTGGTTGGAAACAGATCAAGACTACTGTTACCAATAAAGGAGAGTATTTGTAGCTCAGGGTTGAAATAAGGGGTTCTTGGTGCTCTCTGAGCTTGATTGTTTTCTTGCAGACATTTTCATTACCTAAACTAGGTAATATAAGCAGCTGCTGCTATTACCTAGTTTGGGTAATGAAATGTCTGCAAGTAAAAAACAACCAAGCTCACACTACTATAAACCCTAAAACAGGCCCCTCATGAAAAATATCTCCCTCCAACTTCCTCCCAAATCACAACCCACCTACAAAATGTAATCAGGCCATATTCACCTGCTTACAACAAAATGTGGTCATTGACTAATCTTCCCATTCCCCTTTATCTATTCTTTGCACACTCTGTCCGATCTTTTGCTATTTAAGAATTGGAGAGCCTGTGGCGCAATGAAAGGAATATTCATAAAGTCCACAGTCACATTTATGTGATTAATGGCAGTCACCTAATGCTTAGCACCCTTCCTTGGTTTAGCATTTTAGAAACAAACCTCAATTGATGCTCAAGATACTATGTATGTCCTGTCATGGCACTGACAGAAAATTATTAGACAAAGCAACATTAAGTTGGAGGGAAATAGGTGTGTCCTCAATGATAATTCAGGAAAAAAAAAAAACCTTATTCAGAACAATATAATATTGGTCACTTGTTAGAGAAAAAAAATGTTACCCATGAAAGCATACTCACCTGACATTTTTCGCTTAGTACTTAAACCCTGTTTCTCATAAATTAAGGAATGCGGTAAATTGTTATTAGTAGCATAGAATAATACTAGAATCACTACATCCATCATATTGTTTTCAGTCTGATAAGACAATGAAAATTGACCTGTTAGGAGGTTCAAGAATTATTTTAGAGACCCTGCGTACTAAGAAAGTGTTTTAAAATATATAACTCTCAGTGCTTTGAGATTTATCTCTATCCCTATTTCAGAGTTTTTCTTTCCCACCTGTGTCCTTTATCCTGAGTGCCTTTTAGATGCTTCACAATTCACATCACATTCATGCAGAACCTTATTATTCAGAAATATCTCAAAAGAAGAAAAAGATGGTCATAGGCTATAGTCTCAGCTTCTAGACCAGAGAGTTCTGTTTACATACATTTTTGTAGCATCAATAAAAAAAATTATGGGAAAAGTTCTATTTTCAGAGTGCTAATACTGGTTCATTTTTCAGACCAAAACTATAGCCATTACATTCTTCCCAAATATTTCTGATACAATAATTATTCAGTGTGTGTACATATTAAAGAGGCTGCATGTATATTTGGTCAAAACTGAGCAAAAGTTTTATATATTTGTGCAGAGACTGAGGCAATTTTTTTTGTCATGGATAATTTTACAAAAATGCTACCATTTTTTCCCATTTCTAAAGCACAGATGATTTTCTGGATTCCAGTTGCTGTGCAGAAAAAGTCCAGGGATTAATAAAGCAAAGCAGAGAGCAATTTATTTTGCTAAACCTGGAGAAATATTAAGGTTAGTAGAAAATTTTTAAAAAACTCAAATTTCTGCTGGATTATTATTTTTTTTTTGCTGAGATGGGAAAACAGGAAATCTGTATCCATAAATCTACAGAAATAAGAAATTTCTCAAAGTTTTTGTAAGAAATGAGTTTTTCTCTTACTATCATGGTATTCTTAGTAAATTTTTGTAGAAGCAACAGGCATAATATGTTTGTTTCTCAATGACAAAGGTATCTCATGCTGTTAAAAAAAAAATCCTTTGGCTCATGTTCTAATATTCTTTCTCTCAGACCAAGCAATGTTTTCCAGACAGTAAAGCAATTAACTTCAAAACTTATTTCCTTGGAGAACAGAGATTTAGGATACTCCATCGTCTAGTTAAAGAAAACAAATTGAAAATGCAAGCCAATTTCCATTGTATGTATGCCATAGCAAACTGGGGAACACAAGTACCATAAATGTCTTATATGGGCATGGAAACCTTTTTTTTGCAGGGGTGTTCTAAAAACACTGTTCATATTCCTAGAAGTGCAGGGCCAAAGCCTGAAAGGTGTGGAGCCAAAGCCAAATGCTCTCCATGCACACATATTTCCTTCCCCAGACTCCGTCATGTACAAAAACACGTAGGAGCTACTGCAATCAGGTTTGACAAATACCTCCTGTTGGAATCATGGAAAGTTTGCTTTCAAAGTATAATTGCAGAGTGTAGGAGGAATTTTCAGGGAAGCCCCAACAGTCAGCAGTTGCAGTAACATTCTGTACAACTGACCTGCAGCCTGGATCCCCAAATCACAGGAAGCTGTAATGTGGTTTGTTTGATTTGGGCTTGACCTATTATGGCAATCCAGTTATGCAGTTTGATCTGCTATAGCTAAGTAAGCATTCTTTTATTTTAGTTGCTGAAGATCAACAGATGTTAGGAAGCCTAAAATCATAGCAGAGTAAATGTCTGCTGTCTCGAGAACCTGAAAAGAATTAGAGAAGGGCAATGTTGGACATAAAGGTTGGATTTTCACTCTTAAAAGCCAGGTTTGAAAATCAGAGGTGTTCACATCTTTTGGCTTCATTGATTCATCTTTGGGGAACATTAGTAGAACTATTGCAGAACTTCCCTATATATCATAAGCCGGTGCAGATTACATAAGAGGTAAGTTTTTAAGGGCCCTGTAATTGATCCTTACTTTTTTACCCCTCATAAACTTGATTCGCACAACATACTAATCCGTACTATGGTTTCTTTGGTTTGGCTTTGTATGTTGTAAAAACTCAGACATAGTATTTTATTCAATAAATCGGATCAGATTTAACATGGAAACAGCCTAAACAACTCTCCTATAAGTTGTTCATTGTGAGAGAAGCACCTTAAGTTTAAGAGAAGCTGTCGCCTTCATTCTGAATTACTGAAATACCCTAAAATGCCAGCATTAAACTCCTTATCTACAAAATGTAATACAATACTTTAAATGTATTTTAAAAGTATTTTCCTCTTATTGTAATTTTTTTTTTCCTGGGCAAATGTTTTCACAATTTCTATCTGAAGAATCAGACTGTGTCCTGTAATATGAAGCTCAGCCAGGATGGTTATATCTTCAGATGGACTTCCTCATGTTTGGCTAATAACTGGTTTATAAACATTACTGAAAACATCTCTTGAACAGATCTGTAGGAAGGGAATCACCCTGTCTGGTTTTCATTTTTTTAAAAAATGTAACTAGAGTATCTCCAGATGTGGTACAAACATACAGCAAAAGATTCACATCCTAAGGAACAAACAGAGTTGCCGATTATTTATAACAATCCTTATTCTAGAAACCCTTTTTAAATGATTGAAATGAGAAAGTTAAAAATTGTTTCTGCTATTATTAAATGACTAATACAAGTAAACAATACTGATATATTATAATAGCAAGGATGCTACAATCTCAGATGTGTTAGACTACAATGCCAATCAACCTGAGCAAGGAAAATCAGAAATTGGGGTTGGATTATCTAAAGAGCCATAGATTGTCCATCTTGTGTTTATTGTTTAGACTTTGTATACATACATAAATGTTTTCTTAGACCAGTGTTTCCCACCCTTACCAATTTTGAGATGTGTGGACTAGGGAATTCTGGAAGAGTTGAAGTCCATACATTTTAAAATGTTGAAGTTGAGGAACATTTTTTAAGATACATATCCAAAATGCTATTGCCTCTCAATAAAGAATACATTCAGTACCAGTTTCCTATTATATTTTGATTATCTATATCCAGCAATAATAGCAGTAGAACACTGCTGTAATCCTAGAGCAAATTTTGAGAAGCAGTACTACTAATAGCCATTTAATTTCTGCCCTTTTTATTTATGGATTGATTATTTTGTACAATATTATCCTTGCCTGAAATAATCTTCACTATTCTTTGCTCACAGAAAGGATAAATGTAGATTTAAATTATGATCTGTGTCCTGAGGGAAAACTAATTGTGATCTGAACAAGGCTTTCTTTTTTCAAGGTTTCAAACAAGACTCAAGGATGGTTGTTTTTTTCTTTTTGTCTTTGAAGTAAGTTGATTTGCTGATTATGCTACAAGGAAAAAAAATAACACTACTTGATTCCCAAAGGGAGTTAATATGTTGACTGGCTTTTATTGTGATAAAGCCTTAATTCACTACTACCAAGAAATAAATCAGTATATTAGTATAATGCTTTGATTGATCAATGAATAAAATTGAAAACTGTTTATACGTATGGGGGCAGCATCTCACTTTAAACTTCTTTTAAGATATGGCTTCATCTTATACAAAAAAAAGGGCAAGGAAGTGGCAGAACTGAAATGCTGATATAGGTTGTACATGCCAGATGGTGTGACAATATTCTTAGCAATTTATAGAAACTTCACCTAGTCACCTTGGCAATCTGAGGAAAAACAAAATGGGGGCACATCACAATGCTGGTTCCCTTAGCTAACCAAACCTTTCCTAGCCAAATATGCACTTTAAGCTATTCAGTTCTCAGAATTCAATCACTGAGAATAACTAACTTCCATGGCTAAGAACCATCTTATGCGTATCAGTTACAATTGTTAAGCTGGTATCTACTCGATTCTGATTCCATTTCTCACTTGTCCTTCCAAGTTGAAACTATTTAATTGGAAAGAACTTGGCATTAGTATTATATTAACAAGAACAGCAACTATTTAATGTGGCTAAACATGCTGATAACATATGTTGACTGTTAAATGTGGGCTAGACAAATTGTGTGGTTCCAGGTCATGAGGCCAGCATATGATGAAGCCTTCATTTATAAAGGTGATATTCCCAAACTGGTTATTGAAAAATATATGTGATGGAATACTTCCCATATGTACTATTAGTTCTTATCACATGGGCCTAGGCATGTTTTGTATGATGCTTATATACCAGAGTATTCATTTAAAATAAGGATCATATAATTTTACATATATAGTTTTTTAAAAAATCAGCTTTCTTCAACCACTCCTTTCCCAGACCCTACCACTAACTACCAACTTTTATTTACTCCTCCCTAACTTTTAAATGTAAGCAGTAATAATGTTGCATTCCCTATATAGAATATTCTCCAACCATTATATTATTATACTGGTGCTTCCATAGTTGCATTATTAAAATACAACAAATAATTATTAATATGATAATTTTAAAATCTAAATATTGTAAAAAAAATTAAGAAATCGATACTCTAAATGGTTACGTAGCTCCAATATTTGGATAGTCACCCTCATACATTTTTTTCTGAGACAATACAGATACGTCCTAGACTTAACAAGTACAATTGGGCCCAAATTTTCTCTTGCTAAACAAGACAGCTGTTAAATGGGTTTTGTCCCATTTTACAACATTTCTAGAAACAGTTTTTAAGTGAATCACTGCAGTTGTTAAATTAGTAACACAGTTGTTAATTGAATCTGGCTTATAAGTAGGAGCCAGTTGCCAAGCATTTAAATTCAGATCAGGTAACCATGGGGATGCTGAAATCATTGTGTGAAAAACACATGTCACTTTTTTTGGTGCTGTTTAACTTCAAGGTTGTAAGTCAAGGACTGCCTGTATTGATTTCAATGTAACATTAACTCGCAGAGGGCCATTTTTTTTTATCACAAGCGATTAATTGATTATGTGCTGTGACACCCCTCCCAAAAATGCACAGAAAATCATATTTATGAAATGAAACACTCGTGTTCTTTTCCCATGGGTAATTTTAAGTTCAGTAGTCTGTCGTTCAATAGTGTTTTAGCACTGAACCATATTATGGGTCTTTTCCTTGTTTTTTTTAAAATCATTTTATTCCAATAACCTTTCTTAATTCCGCATTCATTTCTGCCATGCAGTTCTAAATATTCATTCACCATTCTTTATTCTGACATGAGAATCTACTATAGATTTTAACCTTGAGGGAATGGAATATGCCCAACAACTCAATTAGAGGTCTGAAAGTTAAATCATCATGAGAACTACTGCATTAGTCGGGGGGGGGGGGGTGAGCATTAAAATCCTTTCATACATTGATGCACGAGTCTCTACTCAGTAAAAAAAAAATAAAAGTATGATGGTGTGCCATGTAAACATATATTTACTAAATGTTAAAATTTCATCATGAAATAGAGCTACTTGTAAAATAGAAGCACTTCACTTTAGCTACTTAGGTGGTGTCATTTTTTTCATTAACCAGCAAACTAATATTTGGTGTACTATTGGATTGGTCTGACCCAAATCTGCCTTTTTTTTTCTTTCTCAGAACTCTTTCTTTTCTTCAGTGGTTTTTTTCTTCTTCTTCATTTGCTGTTCCTTCCACTGAGCTGAGCACTGCCAGAAAGCTACATCTGCTATGTAGCATGTAAATAGAGGGGGATCCTAGAAGATGATACTACTCATTGTGAAAGGCCCTGGGATGCTACTGTGCAGGCAGGTGAACCAGCCATGCCTCTGCCTAAAAGCCGAGTTTTTTCCCTTGGCTCGTTTGCAAATATTTACGGAACTCAGCGTCCTGATACCTACTTGTCTGGCTGCAAGCAAGGCACGAGAAGCAATGGATGGAAACTAACCAAAGTGAGAAGCAACTTAGAATTAAGGAGAAATTTCCTGTCAGTGAGATTAGTCAGTGGAACAGCTTGCCTCTAGAAGTTTGTTTCAGGTATAGGTATAGATATATGTAGGTGATAAAGCACAACGTGTGACACAACTATCTCAGATCTGGTATAGGTATATGTAGGCGATAAAGCACAGCCGTGTGACACAACTATCTCAGATCTGGTATAGGTATATGTAGGCGATAAAGCACAGCCATGTGACACAACTATCTCAGATCTAAAGGATGAAACCCTCGACTGAATAAAATCATCCTTAGAATCTATATCACTATAACTGTCTGCCTGGGAAAAGCAACTCATTTCAAAGTAATGTCCGGGGACTTTTAAATTACTGCTTTTGTTCTGAGATTCATTGATTTTATCCAGTATGATATATAGCTCTATTGCCAATGAAGTTTCATTTTTCTCTGTGATATTTTAAATAATAAGAATAATAAACATTAATGACCATTTTCTATTTGAGAAGTACCACATTAGGAAACAGGAGGGGAAAGAAGAGAAAAGAACAATGAAGAGATAAAAAGTACAAGGATATCATTCTCCTTTTTTTAAAGTGAAACTAAATTATCCCATATTTAGTGGATGAATTCATATGCTGCAATAAGGCATAATGTAGTTTTACAGACGTAGCTGGTCGCTAAAACAAAATGTTACTTAATATGTGGTCTGAAACTAGAGAATGAAGGGAATGCTGTCTACTGTAGATTTTATGCTGCACTGTCCAAGCTTGTATTATAATAATTCATATGACCCCAAGCAGAGTTATTTTGGAGTTAGGAAAGGAAATCCCTTTGACATCTGACACACAAACGCAGCCCAGGCTTGGCTTTAGAAAGAGGAGAGAGGACATAATGTAGTAAAGGATTTTCAACCACACTGATGATATGCACTGAGGATTGTGAATATTTTGCATTGTTTCTTATTAACTTCAGCAAGAAATCTATTATTAAACATAGATCTGTCAGGATATTGTTGTTTAAAAATAGTGAGGCTTAGAACGTCTGCGCTGCAATCCAAATGATCTCCAGCAAAAAGATTAAAAAAAACAGCAACCTGTTCAGAGTCCAGTCTATTTGAGTCCATTCATTACTAGTTTGAAACTTCATTTAATCATTACTGGTTATTGACTGCAGCTGTAGCTATTCCAATGTGTGAAAGGGCTCATTCACATTTTTTAGGTAATGATTTATGCAGTGGACCACAGAGTAAATTTAGCTTAGCTTAATATGAAATAATGGGACGCGGTGGCTCAGTGGGTTAGGACGCTGAGCTTGTCGATCAGAAGGTCGGCAGTTTGGCGGGTCGAATCCCGAGTGCCGCATAACAGAGTGAGCGCCTGTTACTTGTCCCAGCTTCTGCCAACCTGGCAGTTCAAAAGCATGTAAAAATGCAAGTAGAAAAATAGGGACCACTATGGTGGGAAGGTAACAGCGTTCCGTGTGCCTTTGGCGTCTAGTCATGCCGGCCACATGACCACGGAGACGTCCTCGAACAAGCGCTGGCTCTTCGGCTTTGAAACGGTGATGAGCACCGGCCCCTAGAGTCGGAAACAACTAGCACGCATGTGCGGGGGAACCTTTATCTTTACCTTTAATATGAAATAATCCATCCTATTTCTTTCCATCCACCCACTTCTAAGCACTAACACACAGTGAATTATTTAAAAGGGCACTGGTACTCTGGATAAAATCCACTGAAGAGCACACCAACTTTCACCATCCTTAAGGCAAAGTAATTTAATATACTCGATATGAAAGATGGATTAAAGATACGAGGAAAAATTAGCATTTCTCCTTCTATGAGCTGTGAACAAAAATATTGAAGTTCTGGGTATGATTTGCCAAATTTAAGCAATACTGATTAAAGAATAAACCAATATAAAACCACAGCCCATGAAATTATGCACCATTAAATTTATCAAGCATTAAATTGACATAGCATAGGTTCTGCGCTATTTGCCCACAGGTTCTACAGAAATATTTAGCAGAGTGACAAGAGACAGAAAATAACAATTTAATAATTCTGTAAACCAAGGAATTTTCAGCATATGTAACTCTGAATGCCAGAGAGACATACCAAATGCTCTCTTCTACAGAGATGTTGAAAGTACAAATGTCCTGTCTTATTTTTCTAAATTGATCCAGTCTTTTGAGACAATTGTATTTGTGGCCTTACAATGAACAATTCTTAATGCAAGACTTTTCAGAAGCCTTTGGGAAAGACAATAGTTCTTTGTCCAAAAACAAAAACAGTTTTAGATTTAAAAGCATAAAATGGCAAAGAAATGGAGAAAGTTGAACTATGAATTACCTTTTGGAATTAGTTATACTATAATTGTTTCATGCTTTGTACAAAAGACTTACCCAAAGCAACACTTTTTTGAATTGATAAAATGAAACGGCCAAATAAAATCAAACAGCATTTTTCCGAGGCTAATTAAACAAATAAGGTCTTGGGGGGAAAGAACCTTTCTCCAAGGTTTGGTGCAGCTGCAGCAGCTGGGGCTTTGGATTCGATAGACGACTTGGGAGAAGCTCATCTTTCTATCTTTGAAGCTTCCAAGCTTTATACATTTTTCTACTTCAAGATTTTGGCTAGTCAGTCTCTTTTCAGTTAACACACAAGATTTCCAAAAAAGATAATATAAAATGCAGCATACATTACTTCCATCACACATTTATTAGACTAGAGAGGGATGATTCCAATTTTCTAGGAATGAGTGAATAGCTTAATGATGATGACATCTATGCACAGATCTTTCTAAGCATTGTGGTTGCATCAAAATTTATTCAAGAACATGACCTGCTAATTTCAAGGATAACTTCTGCTGTCATATAGCTTGTATATGTATAATGTTTACTTCAGACTTAGATATCTCTATTTACTGACCTGTAAAGACTGTATCAGAAAATTGGAGCCACATTTTTACAATATTATTTGAAGACTTCAAGAAAAGAACATGCCTGGGAAGACTTGAATTAAGAAAAACTAACAAAAATAAACACTGATTTATAATTCTATCCTTGTCCTATTGTTTTACATGAAAATATTATTTAAATTCAGTCTGCATTTTTGAAGCACGTGGTTCTTTAACTTGCATTCCCTGGACTGTTGGTTTTCTTTTCTTCCTCAACTTTATATTATTCTCAACTGGCAAAAAATATTAAAAACCAGAGATATGGGAATTTTAGTTTGAAAGTACATATCTTAGTCCAATACACAATATACTTAAGAAATCTCCTAAAAATTCATATTTTATTTATATAATTTGTATTCCCCTTTTCAGTGTTAAATGTTATCCCAAAGCAGATTGCACACAAATATGTTTTATTTAAAAATGCATTTTTTAATTTTTCTCTTTAAACTAGTGGTTGATGCAAAAAAATAGGACTTGTAACCCATATGAACCCATCTTATGAAACTGTCTGAGTAAAAAAAGACTAATCTGAATATCATATCCCTCTAACAGAGGAAGATCGGTTTAGAACAAAAGGAAGTATGCAAAAATTGATATTTTCTATCTAGTTTGTGGATTTCTTCAACTATACAGAACATTGGAAGTATTTAAATTTATAAATTATTTTTTTAAAAAACTTGATTTGGACCTTGTGTCTCAAGGTATGTTTTCAAGTGCTGAAGTGTCACTTGAAGGGAAAAAAAGAAATAGAAACATTGAGGAAATATAGTAAATGTTCTAGAACAGGGGTCGGCAACCTGAAAAACCAAAAGAGCCACTGGGAACCGGTTCCATCACACATAAAAAAACGTGGGAGCCGCATGCGGTTGCCACTTTTTTTATGTTTCATGGAACCGGTTCCCAGTGGCTCTTTTGGTTTTAATGTTTACAGCCCTGCTGCCGCGGCCAATTTGCAGAGCTACCGCCTTCGAAAGAAGGCGGCAGCTCTGCAAACTGGCCGCAGCAGCTTTCCCAATGATTGGCGCCACTGCCCGTTCCGTTCCG
>JAKJMR010000971.1:52209-62944 GCA_024449315.1 Daboia siamensis | reverse complement strand
CTATTCTATTCTATTCTATTCTATTCTATTCTATTCTATTCTATTCTATTCTATTCTATTGCATTCATTATCAGCAGGTACAGGATTAATTATGTCTGAAAACTAGTCAGATATATGCAATGTTACAGACAGGTTGAGATGCTATGCCATTTCATTGTGTGGGTGCGGATGTGCTTTTTGCACTCAAGATTTAGAGTCTTCCATTTTCTTCCATTTTCTGGTCTTCCCATTGCCGATTGCTTCTTGGATGCAAAGTAACCATCTTGGCCAAAAGATAAACAATTTCCTCAGAAAGACAGGGTCTAGCTAGCTCCTTCCAATTGCATTGATTCCTTGACCACATGATTTGGCTAGGGATCTACTAAAGAATCAGGTATTACCATATTCTCTGCCAATGAAAAATTACTCAGATGTGAGTCACACCAACTTTCCAAACATTCATCAGTCTGTAGATGCAACTGCTTAGACTTTGAAGCATTAGAGCACACATCAACTAGCAGGTAATCAACTAACTTTCCTGGCATTCATCCATGAATATTCCAAGAACTGTCATGGTAATAGCAAAAGCATTTAGACTTATATACCACTCCAGAGTGCTTTACAACACTCTCTGAGTGGTTTAGAGTCAGCTTATTGCCCCCAACAATCTGGGTTCTCATTTTATTGACCTCAGAAGAATGGAAGGCTGAATCAACCTTTAGCCCTGTCAGGATCAAACTCCTGGCTATGGTCACAGTTAGTCTGCAAAACTGCATTCTAACCACTGTACCACCATGGCTCCTAGTATACCACAGTACCAATCAGAGCTACCAATCAGAGTTTACTGGTGTATATAGCAACAGATCTCTGTCCTACAACTATTATGCTGCCGACCTTCTGATCGACAAGCTCAGCGTCCTAACCCACTGAGCAACCGTGTCCCTTAATGGGTGCTTAGGTGATGAAAATAGGTAAGCCCCAGACTAACTCTTCGTAGGACTGGTGACCCAGAAAGAGACACTCAGATCCTTTATCCTGCTATTTAACTCCTCTAACTGTGCTTTAGTGCTTGAAAAAAACTGCCTTCTTTTAGTGAAACTATATGGGAATGGTAAATAAAACAGCAGAAGATGGCAACTAAGAGTTAGACTTTCTGTGTTTCTTCACTGCCATCTAGTGATCTTTCTTTATCTTTCCAAGTCAGTAATTGTATTTGCTCTGTCATAACAGTGCTAGAGGCATAACTGGACAATCCTGAGTGAAAAACCATCAGTAAGTATTTACAGCAAAGATAGTAAAGGACTTCTTAGTCAAGATCTGATCCAGAGTTTAAGGAATATTGTTTTGTTTGAAAAACTGAGCATTAGGCAATAATTGTTCTGGCAGATATCTTGACTTAGATGAGGAAATAGAAGGGGAACTCATCAAATTTGCAGATGACACTAAGCTGGCAGGAATAGCCAACACTCCAGAAGATAAGCACAGGATCCAAAAAGATCTTGATAGACTTGAACAATGGGCCCTATGCAACAACATGAAATTTAATGTGGAGAAAAGCAAGGTTTTACACTTAAGCAGGAAAAATCAAAGGTACAAGTACAGATTAAGCAAAACCTGGCTCAAAAACAGTAACTGTGAGGGGAGCCCTGGAATCCTAATGGATGATCACTTAAATATGATCACTTAAATATGAGCCAGCAGTCTGCGGCAGCAGCCAAAAAAGCAAATACAATCCTTGGTTGTATAAACCAAGGCTTAGAATCAAAATCATGTTATTAGTACCACTTTATAAAGCCTTAGTAAGACAACACCTGGAATACTACATCCAGTTTTGGTCACCACATTATAAAAAAGATGTTGAGACTTTGGGAAAAGAGAAGAGCAACTAAGATGATTAAAGGCCTGGAGACTAAAACGTATGAAAAACAGTTGCAGTATTTGGGTTTGGCTAGTCCAGAGAAAAGAAGAACTAGGGATGACATGATACCAGTATTTGCCACAAAGAGGAGGGGGTCAACTTATTTACCAAGGCACCTGTAGGCAGGACAAGAAACAATGGATAAAAACTAATCATGGAGAGAAGCAACCTGGAACTAGGGAGAAACTTCCTAACAGTGAGGACAATTAACCAGTGGAAGAGCTTCATCACTGGAGGTTTTTAAGAAGAGACTGGACAGTCACTTGTCTGTAATGGTATAGAGTCTTCTGCTTGAGAAGGGGGATGGGCTAGAAAACCTCCAAGGTCCCTTCCAGCTCTATTCTGATTAACATCAAGTTATCTGGATGATCAAAGTAAAAATGAATTTCAAGAAATAACAGTTTCAATTAGACTTTTAGAAACATTATGTCAGTAACTTATGATCCCTTAAAGGTAAAGGTTCCCCCGCACATGCGTGCTAGTCGTTTCTGACTCTAGGGGCTGGTGCTCATCTCCGTTTCAAAGCCAAAGAGCCAGCGCTTGTCCGAGGACGTCTCCGTGGTCATGTGGCCGGCATGACTAGACGCCAAAGGCGCACGGAACGCTGTTACCTTCCCACCGTAGTGATCCCTATTTTTCTACTTGCATTTTACGTGCTTTCAAACTGCTAGGTTGGCAGAAGCTGGGATGAGTAACAGGTGCTCATTCTGCTACGCGGCACTCGAGATTCAACCTGCCAAACTGCCAACCATCTGATCAACAAGCTCAGCATCCTAACCCACTGAGCCCTTTAACCCAGACACTCCCACTCTGCTCAAATACAGTCAATACTGCTTCAGTTGAACTGAGATTATAAAGAGATTATAGAATTATAGCACAACTATTGAGAGCAACATCTTATTTCTGCCTAGACAAAGTACTCTTCCCAGAAATCTGGTACTTCATTTTTCTGCTCCCAACTTTAAGGAGGTATTGATTTTTTAAGACATTGTGGCTCTATCCTTTCTTTCTCTTTCTTCTTTTAGTCCAAGGTTGCAAAGCTGGCAGCAGTAGAAAATGATTTTAAGCTTAAGGCATGCCTGGGCTTCAGAATCCAGACCACAAATTTATAGCATTGCATACATAGTTTTTTATCTCTTTGCTGTAATATAGCTATCAACTAGGGTTTTAAAAAATCCCAATATGGGAGTCCTAAGATTACAAGTTGGCTAGACCATAACTCTTTAGGAGTGTTCTCATCAGATACTTTTTCCCAAGCAAATTAAAATTTTACATAAAGAGACTATCATCATTTTTAAATAAATAAATAGAAACGTCAGCATCAATGGAAATAAAGGCACATTTGTTGTCAATGGGTTCAAATAATATTTAAAATATTTTTATTATACATCAGCAAGCAAAAGAATTATTATGGAAAGGAATTTCCATTACTAGAAGCACTTAGGTAATCACTAGTATCTGACATGGTGAGGAAACAAAGCATTACTTCACTTCGCTGGCTGAATTCATCCTTACAGAAACCTTGAAAGTACACGTGGGAGAACAACTAGAGGAGCCCTTAGCTGCAAAACTGTGGGAATGTCTAGAAGCTTTTCTCTCTAGTCAAATAACTGGTAGGGAACTTATTATTATTTTCCCTTTGCTATTAGCAACAGAAAATTGCTTTTCTCTTTCCCATCAGACATTGATCGTGTTGATCAATTGCACTGTGAAAGTAGATGCATCATTTTCTGCTGCTAATGCTACAGAAAACAGGTTTCCTGAGGAGAACTGCTTACGGGTAGGGATAAGGCATATAGTCTGCATAGTTTCACTCAAAATTACTGCAAGGAAAAGGAATTATGCTTCCATTCTCCTTCTCAATACTAGCATCATTCCTGCTACAGAAACCTAAGGATCTTTTGAGTTGGGAGAAAGAATACCATCTCATGGGCAAGCAGGGTGTTGAGAGAGGGATATACAAGTAGTACATGGAAACAGGCACATATCAATATTAATCATCTATTCAAATGCAAAATGAGAACTGGGGCTGAAGTCGTACTAGAAATCAATAGACATTGTACAATATTAGCTGATACATTTTTTTTTTTGCTGGGCCTAGTTAGTTTTCTCACAACCACATTATGAAAGTCTCAGTTTTTATAGACACTTTAAAGGCATGATGATATAGAAAATTAGTAATTAATCAGGATGTGATTGAGTCAGGTGTGATTGTAGCTCGATCTAATGTTTCGTGGAAAGGCAGTGGCAAACATACAAACAAGTCTCCAGTTCACCACCAAGGCACCCAGAAATTGTTTATTCTTTTTTCCAAGTTGCAAACCTGATCAAGATCCCTGGTCAAAGATCCATCTGCTGTATGCAACATCTTGTTTCTCATTTAAAATTCTTGTCAAGATCAATCTTATTCAAAGCAAATTAAATACAAAATCATATAATAACTATTCTATTCATAAGCTACTCCACTACTTTGTTCAATATTGATTCTAGACATTTATTTAGGACGTCATAACCTGTTTAAAATCTAATGGAAAACGCTGAAAGTCACTTATTAGAAAAAATAAATATCCATTTATGTATTCACCAATAACTTCAAAACGTTATTAAATAATACGATAGACAAAATGGAATCCGTGGGATTCCATGGCCTTTAGCTGTTTCTAAGCATACCCTTCGGCAGATTAACCACAAGGAAGAATTTTATAAGTGTTTCTTGAAAAATCAATTGTATTGAAAACTGTTAAGTACTTCTCAAAAACCAGTAGCAATGAAATATAGCTTAGTATCCAGATTATCCATCTGTAATGAATGGAACTAATACATATCATTCAGAAATATGTGAAGGTTGTCCACTGGTCCAAAGACATTTGAGTACCTTGCCAAGGGTGCCCTATAGCTCAGTGAATTAAATACAGTTAGAAATCATTAAATTTGCTGGGATTTTTGCCAATATTTGTATACAAATACTATATATGTATGTATTTAACTATTCTAAGAATTATAGTATTTTTAATAATATAATAGGTGTTCTTAGTCAAAAGAATGGGTAAGGTAGTAGTGTAGAGACCTAACTATAAAGGTGAAGTCAAATTTTGGTCCAGTCTTTCTTCTTTTATGGTTTTGGGCACTTTCCTATTTGAAATTATATAAATATGTAATTTTTTGTTAATTCACACTGTAAATAATATTACTGTTTTTTAGTGATTTTTTAAAGAGTTTTTTTTTAATCCCTCCTTTATTTATATAAATAAATCAAGGCAATAAATATACCAAATATTCCTTTTTGCTCCTATTTTCCCCACAACATTCCTGTGAGGTGAGTGGGCTAAGAGAGAATGACTGGCCCAAAGTCACCCAGCTAATTTTCATGCCTAAGGGAGGGCTAGAATTTACTAGCTCCTGGTTTTTAGCCTGGTGACTTAACCACTAGACCAAACCTGGCTCTTTTGAAATTTTCAAAATTTGCTACCAAATTTCAGAGATTCAATTTTGGGTGGTTCTAGAGGTATGTAACCCATGATCCTCTGATTGATTTCCCTTGATATTCTTGAAGTGTCAGGACCCACCCCAAACCACATCTTAGGAAATAAGAACTCTTGGAGCCAGGTTTGTCCAAAAAGGAGATTTTACTAGGATGTGTTCGGTTGTGGAAATACAAGACAGGATCTGGCATTGTGTTACATTTTGATACTATATAAAGGATTCCCGTTTCAACCCCCCCCCCCAACCCCATCTGGTCAGGCTCACATCAATTAAACTTAGGTGTCAAACCCTTTCATGGGAAAGGGGAATCTTTTCGTGCTTTATTGCTAATTGCTTTCTTCCTTTCAGTTTCAGATGGGGATACAAACCAGACCTCTTCTCCCTTCCTTCCCCTTCTTTGTTGTTCTAAGATCAAAGGGGTTTCCCTGGTTTTGGAATGCAGCCTCCAGCCAGGCTGAATAAACATCTTCACCTCTCTCCCCGCCCCCCCGAAGAATGGCAGAATCCAGGGACGCACAACATTTTAAACATACATTTATGAATGTGATATGAATGGATTCTGACAGTCGGCTCTCCTTTCTTTTAAAAAAAAAGATAGGTCCATCTGTGAGGAAAGAAAAAAAAACAAAAATAAATATTAACCCGGTTTGTTTGGATATTCTGTATGAAACCTCTTAAGCAACTTTGGTGCTTTAACATGAAGTTTATTAACCCACTCATTTTCTGAGGAGGGGAGGTGTTTCCACGCCACTAAATACTGGATCGTTCCATGGTGTTTTCTGGAATCTAAGATCTCTTTCACCTCAAAATGTTGTTCTCCTTCCACCATGATGGGGGGTGGTGGTGGTGGGGTTTTTGTTCGTAGGGTGATTGTTGTTCTCTCTTTATTAAACTGCAGTGAAAGATTGGGTGTATTCGTGTAAGATTTTTGGGTAGTTCTAATTCAACTGTTACTGGGTTTATGATTTTTTTAATTGGAAAAGGTCCAATATATTTTGGTCCTAATTTTTTACAGGGTTGGAGTGATTTAAGGTATTTTGTGGATACATATACCATCTCTCCTACCCTGAATGGTGTGGGATTGGTTCTTTTTTTGTCTGCCTGTCTTTTGTATGCTTTTCTAGCATCTTCTAACGCTTTCCTAATGATTGGCCAGGTGTTCTGTAATTGAGCAATCCATTCCTTCAGCTCGGGAATGACCGGTTCCTTTGGTATGGGGTTGAAACTCTGACCTATAGCTGCTTGAAAAGGAGTGTAACCTGTGTTTGAGTGTACTGCATTATTATATGCTACTTCTGTGAAAGGCAGTAGGTCTGTCCAATTTGTTTGCTGGAAATTAATAAAGCATCTTAAATATTTCTCAAGTACTGAGTTTAACCGTTCAGCTGATCCATCTGTCTGAGGATGATGACTAGATGACAGTCCTTGGGTGGTTCCTAAAACGGATAAAAATTCTTTCCAAAATGCCGATGTAAATTGCACCCCTCTATCAGATATGATGCGTTGTGGTGCCCCATGCAATCTGTAAATATGCTGTACAAAAAGTTTTGCTAATGCTTTTGCAGTCGGGATTTTTTGGCAAGGTATGAAATGTACTTGCTTAGAGAACAGATCTGTGACAGTCCAGACTACTGTGTTTCCATTACTTTCTGGTAGTTCTACGATAAAATCCATGGCTATTTCTTTCCATGGGGCTGAGGGGTTCGCCCCCAGTTGTAACAGTCCTGGCGATTTCCCTTGCAACCTCTTAGCCATCGCGCAAATTTGACAGCTGCCCACATAGCTTTCTATGTCCTTTTTCATGGATGGCCACCAAAATTGCCTTTTAGTTAAATGTAAGGTTTTTACAAACCCAAAATGTCCTGCTGATTTTGTATCATGGCACAGTTGCATGAAATTGATTCTCTGAGTGGCAGGTATATATAGCTTCTCCCCCACCCACGGCAGTCCATCTTTAATTGTGCACACATGTCTATTTTTCTGGAAACATTCATTGCTTTCCAAAGACTTTTGGAATTCTATTCCAGTTTGGCTATCTACCTTCGGCTTCATTTTTACTTGTGCCCTGGTGGTGACTGGTGCTGCCAGTTGTTGTTCAGGCACAAGTGGTTTAAAGTCAGTAACCCATGTGCTGTTATACTGGGGCATGCGGGACAATGCATCTGCTAGGAAATTCTTACCCCCCGGTAAGTGTTTGAGAGTGAAATTGAATCGGTGAAAATGTTGGGACCAGTGAGCTTGCTTAGGAGTTGTTGTGATTCAGGGTCAGCCTGTGGATTTGGCAGTTGGGTTGGACGATTCAGAGGAGGAGGAGGGGGTGTTGGAGAGCCTGCAGAGGACAGCCCTGAGGCTTTGCAGAGCCCTCAGCCAGGCCCCTCTCATCTGGTCACTATGCAGACCCAGCTGTGTGAGCCTGACAGCATGGATGAAGATGACCCACAGCTGGCCCTGTTCAAGGATGCCCAATGCAGGAGGCAGTCAATCAGGAGTAAACAGAGGAAGGCAATGGGGCACCTTGGAAGGAGGCAGAGAGAAGCCATGCCTTGAACTGTTTAAAAGGGGAATGTGTGGGAGGGCTGGTTTGCTGAAGGCAACCGTTTGAATAGCTCCTGTTTCATGGTTCGTGTTTTGGTTTTGCTCTGTTTGCTCTGTTTTGTGTCAATAAAATTGGCAGGCTTAGTTCCAGCCTCTTGCCTTTTTGTAAAGGGGTTGTCCCTGCCTTTTCTGCAGGGCCAGTAGTAGGCTGGTACAGAACAGGAGTTAGTTTCCTAGGCGTTTTCAGTGTTTCCAAATTTTTGTGATCTGTCCAGACCTGGAAAGGTATTTTGTTCCCTTCCAAAAATTGACGCCATGTTAGTAATGTCCACCTCAACGAGAAAGCTTCCTTTTCCCATATTGGCCAATGTTGTTCTGTTTCTGTGAGTTTTCTGGATGTATATGCACATGGTTGCAACGTCCCCCCTTCATTTTCCTGTAATAATATGGATCCTACCGCTACATCGCTTGCATCTGCCTGTATTACAAAAGGTTTGTCGGGATCTGGGTGTTTTAGGACAGGTTCAGCAGAAAAAAGTCTTTTAAGCCTCTCAAATGCTGCTTGACACTCCATTGTCCACTTTAGAGGCTGCTGGGTTTCACGGGGGACCCCCCTTTCGTTTTCAACAGGTTTGTCAGGGGCATGGCTATTTGGCCAAATGCGGGGATGAATTGGCGGTAGAAATTTGCAAACCACAGGAAACCTTGCAATTGCTTCTGTGTGTGGGGGGGCGGGGTTGCCCACTCTAATACTTTTTTAATTTTTAATAATTTTTAATAATTAATAATTTTAATAATTTTTTCCTGGTGGAATTCACACTTCGATAATTTAGCATATAGGTGGGCAGCTCGCAACTTTTTCAGGACTTCTCTGACTAGATTGATATGTTCCTCTTTGGTCTCAGTGAAGATAAGGATGTTGTCTAGGTAAACCAGGACCCCCTTATAAAGGTGCTCTCTTAGCACATCATTAATTAATTGCATGAATACTGCAGGGGCCCCTTGCAGTCCAAATGGCAGTACCTTGAACTGGTAGCAACCCAATGGGCAGTTAAATGCAGTCTTCCATTCATCTCCTTCCTTAATCCTAATACGGTAATATGCTTTCCTCAGGTCTAGTTTGGTAAAAATCCTTTAGACAGGTGGGATAGCATATCCTTCATTAGTGGTAGGGGGTACAGATTGCATTCACTAATTATGTTCAGATTTCTATAATCTATACAACAGCGGTAAGAACCATCCTTCTTCTCCCTGAGTAGAACTGGGGTGGCCACTTTGGGTCTGGCAGGTTCAATGAAGCCTCTTTCTAAGTTTTTCTTTATGAATCTTTCCATTTCTGCCATTTCCCTTGGGCTCATGGCATACATCCTGGGTTTTGGGAGTTTTGCCCTGGGTTTGAATTCTATAGCGCATTCTGTGGGGTGGGGTGGGAGCTTATCTGCCCGTTCCTCACTGAAAACTTCAGCAAGGTCCCTGTATTCCTCCGGTATCTCTGGTAACCCCTTCTCTTTTCCCATTGCTGCTGTCTCCTCTCTCCGGGTTGATGGGATGCTTTGGGCTTTTAAGCTTTTCTGCTCCCCCTTTGGAAAGTTGAGTTCTTCTGTCCTCCAGTTTATCCCAGGGTTCCATTTCTTCAGCCATTCCAGTCCTAAAATCATTGGGCATTCCATGCCTGGGGCCACTACAAACATGATGTCTTCCTCATGAGACCCCAGGGATAGGTGAATTGGTAAAGTGGCTCGGATAGCTGGTCCCCCCCCCCCTGCTATTGATCCATCTAATTGACTAAAGGAGATTGGTTGTTTTAGTCTCCTCACTGGGATGCTCAATCTCTCCACCAGCGTTGGGCTGATAAGGCAGCGGATGCAACCAGAGTCTATCAGAGCTTTTATTTCTATGGTTTCCGGTATAGAGGAAGCTGATATAGTCATTGTCTTAAGTATGGGTGGAAGGGGTTCACTTACCAATGGTTCTCCCTCTGAACTGTCTTCTGAGGTGTCCACTGTCCCTGCGGTGTAGGCCGGAGTACAATCCCAGTTCTTGGCAGGAGTTGTGGACTCTACAGCCTCTGTCCCCTTCATGAAGGATTCTTTTGTGTTGCCTTGGGACTACCCCAGCTTCTTAGAAGATGATGCCTCTGTTTTTCGTGGAGGGGCTTTTGAGTGAAATTCTGCGGCGCGGTGGCCCTCTCTCCCACAGTTGAAACATCCGTTGATTTTTGGTGGTTTTTCCCCCTCGCATGTTTGCTTGAGTGGCAGGCGGCTCCATGGTTGGTGGTTTTTCCCCCTCGCATGTTTGCTTGAGTGGCAGGCGGCTCCATGGTTTTCCTCTGCGGTGTCTCTTCAGTAGGTCTATTTCCACTTCCTCCGCTAGGACATACAAGTCATTGAGATGGAGTGGGTCTCCTCGAGGCAGGCAAGTGTCATACAGGTCGTAGTTTAGGCTGTCTTTGAAATGGCTAAGGAGGATATCTTCTGGCCAGTTCAGCTTGCTGGCGATGGTTCGGAATTCTTGGGTATATTAGGCCACCGCTCGCCTGCCCTGCCTCACCATTTTGATTCTCTCCCGGGCCTTATGGTCAGCCAAAGGATCCTCAAACCGCCTCAAGGATGACATGAATCGGTTGAAATCATTGAGTTCAGGGGCGTTGGGCGTTGGAGTCATGCAGGTTCACCATGTAGCCGATCCGTCCAGGGTGGATTGCACAATTCGGATGCAGGTTTTGTCACTGGGGATATCCCATCCATATTCTTCCATATAGGTGAGGACTTGGGTTAGGAAAAATCCCAATCGTGATGGCTCCCCCTTGAATTTTACTCC
>JAKJMR010000971.1:28803-43091 GCA_024449315.1 Daboia siamensis | reverse complement strand
TAATAATAATAATAATAATAATAATAATAATAATAATAATAATAATAATAATAATATAGCAGACATGCCACAGTGGACCGAAGAGCATTGTCCTAACCACTCATCCCCAATATGAACTAAGCTACTCAAAATAAGACAGCTGGATACCATTCTATGACACAATTTACAGCATACTTCTGCATTGTCTCAAGGTAGGCCCAAACATAGCCTCATGCCATATTCACTATTTATTTTTCACTATTTTTATTCTACAGATTTCTTCATTCTTTCATTTCTCAGAGATAAATCAATGGACCCTTAGTATTGGCAGTATTCTTTATTCTACAAAGCAACTAGAGTTGCCCACCAGGTTACAGGGTAAGTCATCAAGCGACCTCGGGAAGCCTTCTAGATCCATTAGACACCCAGGGCAGATCATACAGAAGTCTAGCACATTTGCAAAAAAGAAAGGTAGTATAAATGTAAAGCTTATACTTTAATTGCCTCACATCTCTGAGGAATTTTCTCAACTACTGCAATAAAAAGAAAATATGTCCAGTTGACCTACTTTACAAGGCAACTGGCATATTAGGGAGATAAATTCTCTTAATGGGGAAAAAGCTTTTGTTATTTGCATTGGGAGGAAATTTTCTGCTGGTACCCTATGAATTTCTTTTAGTGATAACTGAAAATTGATAGGGTGGATTTTTGCAAGATCAATCGATGGATGGATTTTTCTCTAAACTTTAGCATGAGAAGAAAAGGTTAAATGAAATGTGTTATGTTAATGTGACATGTTGATAGTGGAAATTATTTTATATTACCTGGCAAGGCCTTTTCATTTTAATTGCTATAACATGGTATCTATAGCAGCAGAGTTCACAAGTCCATGATCCTCGTTCACTGATCCACTTCAGTAGACAGAGTTGATGTGTATATCTTACAGAGCCATCACAGCGACAAGGATTTAACAACTCGCCCTAGGAAAAAAATAAAAATGTAAATAAATATCAATCTTTTTAAATTCCAAAATACAACTCATTTTTTTTAAAAAGGTCTTATTGGCTGAATAAATCTAATGTTTCTTTCAATAACATCATTTTGCAGATTCATTTGCAATAAACATTACCTTTCATTCACAGATTAATGTCATCAACTATGGAATGAAAAATACAAACTCTATAACTATTCTTTATGTTGTTGTTTTTCTTAGAATTTGTCTCAAAATTGAGGATTTACTTTTGCACTACACTTGTTTGGTTCTCACAATGAAGTTTATCAATGTGTGAAGTAACAAAGTGTTTTGTTTTTCAACCAGCTTGTCAGAGTCTAATGAAGATTAGGACTCGGGGGGAATAAATGCAATAATGCATTCAACAAATGTAAGGATATCTAAAAATTCTAATACACAGAAATATTTCAGATTGTAATCCTTAATTATTAGACTATGGCATCTATGGAAAGAAAAATATTATGATTTTGAAAATATATATTTCATTCTTTCTCATTTAGATCTTCAATATAGATTCTCCTCTGAATTAAGATTATCATGTCAGCAGATGAAGACCTGCTCTAAAATAGAATAAGGTCTTCTCGGTCTTCTCAGGTTTTACCAAATTTGTTTCAAGATGTGAGAAAGATCAAGCTCTCACAAAAATCACTTCCCTCATACTAGGCTAAATTTATGAGCAAAGCAGATAACAGTTTTTAACTGAAAAGATTAAAGATGGTTTTGTTATTCAGCTCTTCTACAGATAGTTATTGTCCTCATAAAAAATAGCCACAATAATGCTGCCTTCCTCCTGCAGTAACATTACTGTGACTGCCTCTGAAATCAGTGAAGGAACGAACTCAACCCAGAAACATTTGTTTACAGACCAAGTTGCAAGGGAAGCAGATAAATTTGTTTAAGTCAGGAAACAATATATGAAGCACAGTTGTTAAATTTCAGAGCAAACATTATTATCCAGACATGAAATTATATATTAAAAGAAAAGATGTTCAAATAGATCGCCAATTAAAACTCATTAAAAGGACTGGAGAAAAATATACACTACTGTGAAAAGAGAATGTGTAGAATATGAAAACACAACCGTAGCAGAATGCTTGTAACTATCTGGGAAAAAATAAAATTTAAAGGAAGTGGAAGGGCAGGTTACTGTAACTAAATCTATTAATGTATTCAGCTCTATGCACAATACCACAAAATTGCAAATTTGAAAAAAAAACTATTAAAAACAACAAAAATAGAAAGAATATTTTTATAAATATTATATAATAATTTTTAATTATTAAAAAATAATTAAAATCTAAAATCTAAATCAGATAGGCAACTTTGCTGAATTACCTAAACTTTGATAGAAATAGCTAAATAAAGCAACATATTTAAGATCTCACTGACTCATACTTTCCATATAGGATTCCATCATCCTATTATAAAGAATTATTTTAGAATTTCTTATTACTTATTAGAATAATTAGAAGTTGCCATCCAATTACATATGGAGTTGGTATGCTGGCTAATTTACAAGCATGTTTTGAAATATAATGTAAAAAGGGACTAGAAATAAATACAGAATTTCAAATCTATAATTCTGATTCTTATACATGAAACAATTTAGCACATCCAGCCATATTTAAACACTTAATGTTAAATTACTTCAGTAGAGTTCCACTGCTTTAGTATGCTTACTCACTGCCCAGGTTAATGTATATCACTAAGCAAAAGTGTGATTTGCCTAGTTTTGGTTTAGTATGTTGCACAAACCCAGACAACTGAAATTCAAGCAAACCAGTATGATGTATAAACTCACCCTACTTATAGCTGTAAATCTGAGATAAACCATTAGTTTTATTTAGAAAGAAAATGATTAAAAGTCAGCACTTTTTATTAAAAAAAACTACAGAATCTGTGACCGTTTCAGAGATTTCCTTACCGGATTCCTCAAACGCTTTGAACAATGACAGAACTAATGTACTTGAAAAATTCTTAGAAATTCAGGGAGATATTCAGAGATGTATCTGCTTTGAAAGCAGCCTATGTTAAGCTGTATAGCACAGGAAATGTTTCATGACATTTTTTTTATTACATCATAAAATGCTTTCTGTCAATTTTTGTGTCATAAAGTGGTTCATAAAATTTGCCAAATTTTATTTTAAAAATTTTTTAAAAATCAATTCCATGGGAAACATGAATCCTCAGTTTGGGATGCATTCTGTAAATTAGCCCATTTGAGGTACTTTGGTTGAAAAGATTTTACCCCATGATATACAAATTCACCCAGTTAAAGGTAACATACAGGAGAGTTTTAGTAGTATATAGATAATCTAGATCAGAGGTCTCCAACCCCCGGTCCATGGACCAGTACCAGGCCACAGCATGCCAGCAACTAGTCCGCACAAATAAGCAAAGTCCCATCCATGGAATGCAGGCAGCACACGAAATCACACACTTTCCGGTCTGCAGAAAAAACTTTATCCATGGAACCGGTCCCTGGTACCCAAAAGATTAGGGACCTCTGGTCTAGATCAGTGCTACTGTAGTTTTTGAAAAAGTTAATGTTCTGGTAGACAAGGTAGAATTCAGGGTTTTGCAAATCTTCAAGTTTTCATCTATTTCAATTAAATTTATTTCAGAAATATTGGATCTAATATGCTTCAGTTGTGTATCTGTGTAAGGAGATAGTTTAATTTTTTTTTTAACTTAGAAACAATTTTAGCTTAAGAAGAATTCAGTCAAAAATTTAAAAAATCTGATTTATTTATTAAATATGAGTCCATTATCCAATCTTTAACATTTGAATGCAATTGAAATGAGACTGCATTTTCCTTGGGGTCTATTTAAGACTTCATTTTCTCAAATTTTGGCTAAAGGAAGCCAAAGGGGGACTTTCCTTAATTCATCTCACCTTATTAGACAGGTTCTATTCTATCCTAAAAAAGAGAAAATAATGATAATTTACCATGTGTTGGTCTTTCCTTCTCAGCGTTATCAGAGTTGATAAAATTTTAATTTACCTCAAGCAAATGACTTAGGATTTAGATATGCAAAATAAAAGAGCCATAATTTCCCACCCCTTTTATAGTGCAATTGATTCCCCTCCCTGGACTGTCCCTAGATATTTTTTTTCAATATTATATGTGTCCCTCAAAGGAGACAATTTGCCCTAGCATGAATTGAGATGTTATCTGTTAGGGCAACCATTGGTATTTATAAGTCTCCCATATGAAAGCTGTATTTTTTTCTGTACAGACCGGGAGAAAAAAATCTGTTTCATATGTGCTATTGCATTGTCTGTTTTACCCACTGACAATTGAACTTAATATTTACAATTGTTAACAACTTTAATTCTGTTGTAAGAAAGAGGCCTGTCACTGTGTGACTGGATTTTTTTTAGAACTGGATGTGTATTCAGCAGTAGAAGGATGGCAATTGATACAGGGAAAGCAAGGCAGTAGAGGCTTTTATGCTTCTTCACTATATGTAACAAAACTATTTACAATGGATATTTTCAACAAGATCCTAGTTTTTTACCTAGTTTTAGGTTTTTTTCTCAACTTTCTTTTCTAAAGATTATTTCCCTCTAAATATTCTCCCAAGTGCTTAACTTCTTCCTCTTTCAGTTTGTCTGCCTTACCCATTTCTGGAATTATCACAAGAGAATTAAAGGAAGGAATGTGCCAGATTTATGAATGAATGTGCTAAATGCTATTAATTTTCTTTCCTTGAATCTGTTCTGCTAATCACCATCTGCATCTTCTCTGTTAGGCGGTAAACCTCTCTTTGGAATCTTTTTCTTATTCTTTCCTCAGAGACTAGGGCTTTGTCAAAGACTCCAACACTCTGTCCTTAGCCAGCCAACTCCCTCCTACCCATATGCCATCTCTGGGACTTTGCTTCTATTACTCCAGGCAAGTCACCTGTTGACTTTTTTTCTCTCTCTCTACAACCACAAACTAACAACTGCTCCACACACATCAACATCAACAGCAATAAGCTGACTTTGTAATAATGCGGCTTGGGGTGTGTGTGAAAGCCCTAATAAGCAGGCATATACATAGAATGAAGGCTACTGCTAAGCTTGTAAGCCGTCCTGAGTCTTCGGAGAAGGGCGGGATATAAAAAAATGGAAAAAATGGAATAAACATTTCCTTTGGCTTTTCTTCTCCAGCCGTTTCCTTTTACAACAGTCTTTGTAAATGTCATTTTGTCTCCTCCTCTATTTTTCCCCCCACTCCTCCTCACGCTTTCTGTCCAATTTTGGATTAAACTAGTAGCATGTTGTCCAGCAACTAAGGAGATGGGTATCTTCATCCCAGGGATCTAGTTCCCCACACCTATATGCAAGGCTTGACCAATGGCAATGATGTCTATGCCTGCCCCACAACAATCCTGGCCAGCAGCCAGGTCAACACATCAGTCCTTGGGACAGTATACCTATACTTCAAGCTGGAATTGAGCTGTTTCCCTTTTTCTCTCTCCATTTGCTCACACACCAGTACAGCAACTACACCAGACCACTTAAAACATATGCTACAATGCCATTACCCTTCTTTAGGGTGACCATTCTTCAGAAGCTTCAAAGAAGATTGTAAAATTTCTGTCAATTGTTACAGCTGATAGACATCATCTAGTTTCTCCTCTATTCTCCCCACAGCTATTGTTAACTGTGTTTTCTTGCAATACTTTCAGGATTTTCTGTCAATATTTTTATTCTTCTATGTTTTTATTGTATTGTTGGTCTTCTTGTGTGTGTTTGGTCTTGGATTTTAAATAAATTTTAACTTGACATAAAATATTAGTTAAAGAGCAGTTCTTTGACACAAAGTGGGACCCAACTCCATGGGTAAATGTGAAATGAACAAATCTGAAATGATAAAGTAAATTAAGTAGGACAAAGATAGGAATGAAGAATGAAACATTTTTGTAGTTAAGGGGTCAAAGCTTAATCCAAGGTCATGAACTGATAAATGGATGTTGTAAGAAAATGCTAATGCTATTGATTTTAGAAAAATCAGTGTTCATTAATGAAAAAATATTATGAAATATGCAATACTTTTAAAGCATTTAAGAAATAATGGATTATTTTTCTTTAAAAAATTGGATACAATAAAAAAACTGTTATCTAATGTTAAAGAAAATCTTTACATATTATATTCATACAGAGAAAATGTGTGAAGACATAGGTCTTCATCAAACATCTACAAAATGCCAACAGTAGGGACCTTGCTAATTTCAAGAAAAAGAGTAGCACAGATTGTAGAGAGAGCGAGCATGTCTATCCATGAGTGATTATAAAATGATATTATGTTGTAGTGGGGAAAATACAATACAATATCTTCCAATTATCCTAGGGACTGAGCAACTCTGTAATAGTACAAGCATTCTATCAAGCTTCCTGGTCCCAAATTGTTTAATGCTTTATATCTCATAACTAAAATATGACTTGATAGCTAATTAGCCGCTAGTAAAATTTCTTCAACCGAAATTTAACATGTATATGAACAGGCATTCTACTCAACAGCATGGCTGCTATATTATGCCTAGTTGTAACATTCAGATCAAGGGTAAGGGTAGTACTATGAACAGTACATTAGAAAAATGAAGCACAAAATTGGCAATACATGCACAACAGTAGCTTGGTTGGCTCTGTTCAGGAAAAGGCATAATTAGTGCATGTTCCACAGAAGTTATTAGGACATTCAATGACACCACTGAATTTATGAGTACATTCAAATGACAAACAAATTCTTGTTTGAGGGATTGCAACCAATTGAGAATTTGGGAACTGCTAACATGGTCTTCTTCTTAAAAGATTAATACAAAATTTTTGAGGTCACTGATGTTGATAAAAGCTGTATTTCTGAATAAATCAACTATAATTGTGAGAGAAACATCTGCTGTAGGAAAGAGCAATGGCAAAAGCCAGTTGTCAAGCCCTGTGGGCTTGCCATTTCAGGGAAGGGAAAGGGAGGGAATTCCCCTTTGCCTGAGGAATCCCTCTGCCTGACCTCCAGCTGAGGCTCCTGGCTGCATGCTGACTGCTCTCTCTTTGGCACTCATACAGCTGAGGCTCCTGGCTGCATGCTGGACTGCTGGAGACAACGCTGGAGGGGGAAGGCGGAGGCCAGCTATGCTGGTTTTAGGGACAGACGGAGGATGCTGGCTGGTTGGATGGGGGGTGTGGAGCTAAGGGGATTGCCTATATATAAGGCACTGGGACCAAGTCACTTCAGTGCTGACTTTATTTGCTGTTTAGTTGCTGTTAATTGCTGTTATTTGCTGTTAATTGCTGTCAATAAACACTAGTCAGAATGTTCCTGCCTAGCCAGCTACCTTGTTGACCATCATTTATCATTTGTGGAACCAGGGTTGGTAAGGACTCTGACAGAAAAGTCAGCACTCTTTGTTTCTCCCCATTACCCTTATGCTTCTTTAGGGAATGGCTGAAGGGACACAGGAGGTGGCACCTCTGGGTGACGGAGGAGAGACAGCTGATGTGGCAGCACCAAGTCCTGCTGAGGGAAATGGAGGTGGTGAACCAGTGGTACAGCCCAAAGTGCGTGAGGCTCGACCTGCAGGTTCGGTAAGCAATACCCAGACATCTGCAGGGGTGGCACAGGAGGCAGGGGCCTCAGGGAATGGTGGCACAGGTCAGCTCTCACTGGCTTGGCTACTGGCCCAGGAAAACCACCGGGTGCAGTAGGCCCCATGATGGAGTGGAGAGAGAGGCGTTTGACTGAGGATGACAACAATGATTGGAGCTATTGTACGGCTCCCGGACGATACACGCTGGATGCATTAAGAGACTGGTTTGGTGAGGCTGGGGTTCAGGATCCCTCCCTATGGCCAAGACAGCTTTGTGGCCACAGATGCCGATACAGCCAACCCAGGCGGGGCCAACCCGGTTCTGATTGGCTAGCCCAAGGTTGAGGGTAGGGGCCAGCCACACTACTCACACCCCAGTGGCAGGGGCCAATAACCAAGGCATACAGACAGGACAATCGCAGCCACCATAGGATGGCAGGTCACTGATGGCTCCAGGCAGAACCCCTACCAGGCAACCAGTTCCAGTGGATGGATCCTCGTCCCAGCGTTATACACCTGCGATGGATGCTCTGCATGTTCTGGGTTGGCCCTTGGGGCCATGGGTCCAAGGGATGGCCTGGGGTCCTCCAACGTTGAAGGCAACCTTTGATGGAGACCCGGATTGGTTGGCCATGTTTCTCTGCCAGGTTATTAGCCACGTGGACCAATATGCCCACTTTTACCCATCCCAGTGGGCATTGGTGGTGTTGATAACAGCAGGGCTACAAGGCAAAGCCGCGGAATGGGCAGCGGTTCTGTATAGCAACCATGCCAGAGAGCTGGCTGATGAAGGTTTATTTCTGGATGCTCTGTGGTCCTGTTTTGAAGACATCTCACCCACCCAGCAAGCCGAAGGGGAACTGTTGGCACTGAAGCAGCAGGGCTGGTCTGCAGTCGAGTATGTGCATGAGTTCTGGAGGGTGGCCGGTAGGCTACATTCGTGGCCTGAATGTTTGTTGATCCACCACTTACGGGCTGGTTTGGACTGGGACCTGCGCCAGGCATGTGTCTTCCGAGGCATTCCAAACTGGCTACAGGACTGGTTTCGTGTTGTGGTGGACTTGGACATGGGCCTGCGGGAATTCCGGGCAAAGGTGGAGGGACCACCAGCATTGCATAAGGCTACGGAGAAACCAAGGGATGATGAACAAAGGACCCAGGATCCTGTTCTGGGTTCTCCTGGGGTCAAACCTCAGCCATCAATTAGATATTTTCATTGCAACCAGTCAGGACATCGGGTAGTGGGGTGCTGGGTCCCCATCAACCAGGGGACTCCCAGGAAGTCCAGGGCCACACCCAAGTGGATCCCAGAGAAGCTGCGAGCAGCGCATCAGGCAGAGGGGTCCACGCCTCGAAAGGGTATCCAGGAGGAGGAGGAGGCGACTACTGCCACATGATACCAACTGGTGGCCCATGACAGTGAGGACAAGCCAACAGAGAATGTGATGGTGAGTGAACCCATACGACCATTTGTCATCCCCATTGTCTTGACAAGTCCACAAACAGGGCATCGTGGGGAGCACAGGGCCCTGATAGATTCCGGTTGCACCCGTTGCCTAATCAGCAAATCCATGGTGGCAGAGGTAGGGATCAGAGTAAGACAGTTGGCCAAACCCATTCAGTTTGAGCAGGTGGATGGTTCCCTCCTGGGAGGTGCACTGGCTACCCTTATAACAGAGCCAATAAAACTAGAGATGGGGGCCCATTGGGAAGTCCTCCGATTCATCATGGTCCCCTCCATGACTGAGGCTGTTATTTTGGGGCTGGCATGGCTAGACAAGTGGGGTCCCACAATTTGGTGGGAAAGGGGCTACCGTAAACTACAGATTGGTGTTGGTCCCCAACCACCAGCCCAGGAACAAGCAAACAAGGGTGGAGAGAGCCAGGGAGGCACTTGTAGAACAGGAGAGCATGAGGGAGAAAGTCCCCTTCCTGGAGGTGTATGCTGACCTTGCTGAGGTGTTCAGCAAGCATGAAGGTGATGCACTACCTCCTCACCGGCCAACTGATTCTGCCATCGACATCCTGCCGGGGGCCAAACTGCTAAAACCCCGGATGTATGCCATGACGCCTAAGGAGATGAAGGAACTGAGACACTATATTGATAAGAACTTGGCAAGGGGTGTCATCCAACTGGCAAGATCATGGATTGCAGCTCCAGTGCTCTTCAGGGAGAAGAAGGATGGCTCCCTATGCCTGTGTGTAGACTTTCGTGGCATCAATGGGGTTTGCGTCGAGAACATGTACCCTCTACCATTGATAAAGGACTTATTGGCCCATCTGGCCAAGGGAAAGGTGTTTACAAAACTCGACCTTAGGGAAGCGTATTACAGGGTCCAGGTCCAAAAAGTAAACGAGTAGAAGATGGTGTTCAACTGTCCGTTAGGCAGTTACCAGTTTCGATTCATGCCATTCGGTTTGCAGGGAGCCCCTGCGGTGTTCATGCAACTCATTAATGAGGTTTTGCATGAACACCTGTACCACAGGGTGCTTGTGTATTTGGACGACACCCTGATCTACTCCTCCAACATGGCAGACCACGTCCGACTCGTAAGACAGGTGTTGGAAAAACTGCTGAGGGCCCAACTATATGTGAAGCTGTCCAAATGTGAGTTTCACCAAACCCGGTTGGATTACCTAGGATACCGAATATCAGGAGGGGGGGTTAGCTGAACTATCTGCCACAGCGGGTAATTAATCATATGTGTTTCCTTATTTTCCAGGTGGAGCCCTGGTAGAGGGGACACCTGTCAAGCCCTGTGGGCTTGCCATTTCAGGGAAGGGAAAGGGAGGGAATTCCCCTTTGCCTGAGGAATCCCTCTGCCTGACCTCTGAGCAGCTGAGGCTCCTGGCTGCATGCTGACTGCTCTCTCTCTGGCCCTCATACAGTTTGAGGCTCCTGGCTGCATGCTGGACTGCTGGAGACAATGCTGGAGGGGGAAAACAGAGGCCAGCTATGCTGGTTTTAGGCACGGACGCTGTATGCTGGCTGGTTGGATGGGGGGTGGAGCTAAGGGGATTGCCTATATATAAGGCACTGGGAGCAAGTCACTCGCAGTGCTGACTTTATTTGCTGTTTAGTTGCTGTTAATTGCTGTCAATAAACACTGGTCAGAACGTTCCTGTCTAGCCAGCTACCTTGTTGACCATCACTTATCATCTGTGGAACCAGGGATGGTAAGGACTCTTGACACCAGTGGGGAACATTATATATGTTAATTAAATAAAGCTATTGTTAAATTTTGCAAAAATTCTTATCAACACATGGGCATTGACTTCACAATATTAATTTCTCAGACATATTTTCCCCAAAACATTTTATCCTCTTAAGACAAAATTGTCTGGACTAGAGACACCCTCTTCAGGAATGAACAAATTACTGACTCCTTTAGAGCTGGTGGAATTATTCCATTACATAATACATCTACAACTCTCTGTATCCATCGAGAGAATAGGTAATACATTACAAAAATCTTGCCCATATCCTATGAAAACTGAAAACAATCCCACTCATTTATCCCAGATGACACATACTACACACTTCAGTACAATGCATAACAAAAGCAGATTTTCAAGGAGCATGAAATTAAATTATTCTATCCTCAAAATGTCTTACAAATGTGTCATAATGGGTGCCTGAGGACTCCTGCACTGGGCTTTACAGAGTAAATGACAGTAAGAAAAAAATATATTTATGGTCAACAAGTTGACCATTCTAAAGGATTATGGCTAGCTACCTAAGAAGGCAGTGGAGGATACAAAATAAGCCCTTTTTTGCAGCTCTTGTTGCCATTTAGCAGATATAACTGAATATACTAAGCCAAACTCAGGCAGGATAAATTTGTACCATACACAATCCAGTTATCTGTTGGCTAGCTTTATTTCCATCTCCAGAAAATCTGGTCTCTCTCTCTCTCTCTCTCTCTCTCTCTCTCTCTCTCTCTGTGTGTGTGTGTGTGTGTGTGTGTGTGTGTGTGTGTGTGTGTGTGTGTTGAAGAGGATATTTAGTGATTGTCTCAATGGATCTTTCAGGGTCCAGCTACATATATAAAAATCCTAAGCAAATGAACCTATCACCTTAGAAGCTAAGGAGCCTAATATACCATGAGGCAACAGATACAGGCCTTTACATTCTTGATATAATTGTAGAAAAGACAAGACCATCTAGGATTGGGAATAAGATCAGATATGAGTCAAAATCTAAAAGACAAATCTTTGCAGAGCCCAACCCTAATTAATCTGGTCTACTATGAGATGTCCCTGGATGGGATGAGAAAGTTACTTGGATACTATGCCAGTGGCATCATTTCTAAAATTTTACTTTTCCTGACTCTCAGATGAAATTTGACATCTGCTATCCTTGAACCTGATATTTTTGGGACTGCTTGCTGGAACTTTAATTCTTATCATGAATTAGAAACATTACTACTGCTTGGTTCCCTGCTATTCTCAATCTCAACTTTCAGGATGATGTACAATTTATAACCATTAATATCTCTGTGATTTACAACCCACTTGTTTGCAGTTCACTGAACTGAGTTAAGTTTTGAAAGGCCCTTCTGTTTTCTTAGTCCATATATCAACAGGAACATTAATAGAAGAACTGATTCTTGCTTCAGGAAAATAGACTGGAAATTCAAGAATCCATCAGATTTCATAAATCTCTGGAGTCAGGTCATCTTAATAGCTTGTCTCCTGCATATACAGTACTAACTTCCTTAATATCCATGCCAAAAAAAACCCTCTATATTTATGGTGTACCACATCCCAAAAATCATTTGAAAACTTGCTACAAAATTCTACTTTTTACTGTGATATTGGGAAAGCAATAATATTAGCTGTATTAAATTACTTTAGTCTAAATTAAAGTTTATCCTCAAATTAAATCAATTTTTATTTATTTCTGATCTCAGCTGTTTTGGAATGTACATTAAGTGTACATTAAGTGTGATTCTTGATCCAAATGAAGGTGCATCCTGATCTAGGCTGCGCTCATATTGATACTCCCATATAACAATTAATAACAATTAATAAATGTCAACATAAGCAGACACACACACACATGTATCACAGTATTATTAAGCACACAAAACTAACCTGATATAAGGTGACAGTTTACAATTCATACTGATCTAAGTCACATATTTATTTATTTATTTTAATCCCATTTATATCCCGCCCTTCTCCGAAGACTCAGGGCGGCTTACAATCTAAGCACAAATCAATGTGCTTAGCAATAGCCTTCATTCTATGTAGATGCCTGCTTATTAGGGCTTTCGCCCACCCCCCCAAGCGGCATTATTACAAAGTCAGCTTATTGCCCCCAACAATCTGGGTCCTCAGTGAATTTCGTAAATTATCTTCAATGAAAGACATTCAACCCTGTTAACATTCTCTAGATGCTGCAGCTACGTAGCAGCAAGCCTCTATATAACTTGTCATTGCGACAAGAAAGTTACCCTTACTTGTTCTTACTGAATGCAGAAAGGTGCCACCACCATGCTACCACCCCGTCATATAAGAGGTAGCATGTCTCGTCTGGGAGCTTAACCCCGCCTACCACGATATTATGATGATTCAACCCAGTGGCGAAATGAGAAACCGGATTCTTCACTTCCTCTTTTCTGCAGTGCTTTTTCTATGCAGCCACCGGCGCTGTCCGTGGTGCTGATAACCAGCCCGTGTGGTTACTACTATTTCACTAGCCGTATTTGAAGAAGCAATCTTCAAGGAGCTATAACAAATGGAGGCCCCCCCCCCCTTTTCTGCTTCTTCCTCCCTGAAAGTCATTTAAGGGGATCTTAACCTGTAATTCGGACGCCTGAGACTCTGTGTCTTTCCCAATCGGCTCTCCCGATTGTATACCACTACAATTGCTGCCTGATTTGGGGTGGGGGTGGGGGGGTTGAGGGGGGTGGAGGAAGGATGGCAGGCTGCAAATCTGTCTGCCCGCCCTTGCGAATGGAAGGCTCTCCTTCCCCCTCCCCTCCCCTCCCCCCCTCCCCTCCCCGAGCCCATCTCTACCCCAGCGCTCACCTGCTCAGCGCCCTGGAAGCAGATCTTGCAGATGGGGCCGGCACCGCCCCCGCCGGCTTCCCAGCTGCTGTTACTACACACCGAGCGGGTTTCGGGTTTCTCGCTCTGACCAGTCCCGCTTTTGACGGAGCGGCTACTGGGGCCCGGCCCGGGCGGGATTCCAATCGCTTTCCCAGCTGTTGTCCCAGGCGGCACAGAAGGCGAGGTGATTTTATGCTGCGGTAGCTCCCCGCCGCCGGGGCTACCGCCGTCTCCCCCACCAGAGTTCATGGGGGACACCGGTGTCTGACAGCCCCCCACCCCCCTTTTCCCTCGCTTGCCCTGCCGGTCGCCGCCCCCTCCTGCTCTGCGGAGGGGACAGGGCGAGAGCGAAAGAGAGGCGAGGCGGGCACCAGCCGCCTGCTGGCTGGCTGGCTGGCTGGCTGACGAGGGCAAGCGAAGCGGTCACCGCGTGTCAGCGTCCTCCTCCCCCAACCCGTCCCCCCCCCTCCCCCCCGGTTCGGTAGGGGCGCGAGATTCCCCGCTTCTGACGCCAGCGGCTGCCTCAGAATGCGGTGGGTGAGAAACCGTTAGAGACCGTTACCGGGCGCGAGCGAAAAGGGGGAAGGAACACGGAGGGGGGGGGGGGAGAGAGAGAGAGGGGAAAACTCCGCCACCTGCAAGCGGCACGCGCCTCCTCACGACC
>JAKJMR010000971.1:9374-28703 GCA_024449315.1 Daboia siamensis | reverse complement strand
CCCCCCCCCCAGCCAACGAAGCAGCCATTCCCCGTCCAAAGGGCGCCAGATGCCTCCTTCAAACTTCACCCTGTGGAGCCCCCCCCCCCCACACACACACAGGTCACAGGGCTCTTCCTTTTCCCCTCATAGAAGCCCCGCCAAAACATTGGATGCCTCTTTCCCTCACAAGCGCATCCGCTTCTCGCACCTGTTCTGCTTGTCTCGACGCTGGTTTTACCCTCTGCGTGTTTAAATATGTTTAAACGTGTTTCTCAGCTTGCCTTTAGAAGTTGGAGGGGCTTTCATCACAGGACGGGTTTTTTTTGTTTTTTTTTTTTTTAAAAGAAAAGACTGGACAGTCACCTGTCTGAAATAGTATAGGGTCTCCTGCTTGAGCAGGGGGTTGGACTAGAAGACCTCCCAGGTCCCTCCCAGCTCTGTTCGGACTTCCATGTCCCAATAGTTCAAATCTGAGGACTGGCTTCAGAGTAACCCACCAGATTTATTCAATAAGGCTTTAATTATCAAAATCTCAAGCTCTCAAAATTCTTTAATGAGAATTCTTCCCAGGAATGAAAGAGATATTGGTTGTTATTGTTGTTGTTGTTTTCTTTCTTCCCCATTTTCTCTTAGGAAAATAAGGACACAATAAATATTGGGGGGGGGGGGGGGGGGGAAGAGATTCAAAAACCATAGAGGCAATATTTCTTGCAAGCCAAGTAAATTTTTAGAAAGTAACTGTGATCTCATCATGGCATAGTTTAAGAAGCATTTATTTATTACATTTATATTTAATTCACCTATGCATTTATAAACCTCACTTAAGGATAATCTCAGCACTGCATAAAAGCAACAGTTGCATTCAAAGAAATAGTAATGCTAACAATGACATGCATTAACAGAAATACAATGTAAAATTATGGCGCATGTTATAATTTGCCACAGCATCCTCAGGGAAGGGAGCAGATACATCAGTTTCTCCTACCCACAACTAGATTATAATGCACATCTTCTCTGTCTCCTGCTATGTTCTCAGTTTTTCCCACTTTGCATGAAGAGCTCATGCACACCATGTGGAAAAACAATTAACTCAAGAATGGGGGGGGGGGGGGAGAAAAAAATAGACTTATCTGCCAACTTATTCAATATTTGACAGACTTCAGCTGAATGTCATATATGCACAAATATATCATATGTGGATGCCTTAATTGTCAAAAAGAGAATTTTAAAGCAGCCAGCATATTATTTATTTAAACCATTTGTTCATTTATCAGGAAAGGACAATTTCTTCCTCCATATAAATGTCTTTTGTTAGTTAACTCTATTTGCATAGTTGAAGGAGCAAATCTATTTATTACATTTATCTTTTATATATTCATCCAATCAAGGAAGGCGAGTTTCTGTGGGCTACAAAAAACAACAGCTGCACCCAAGGAAATAGTGATACCAAAAGATAATAATATACAATAACAGAAATATAACATAAAATTAAGTACTAATTATAATTAATATAATATTCCTGGTACCAGAAATTCTAGAGGACTTGTCCAAAAGGCCTTTTGGAACAGTCAAGTTTCTACTAGCTTTCAGAAAGCCATAGAGTGGATGATAATCTTTATTTGAGAAGCCAGCAGTTCCTAAAAGGAGAGTCATCATAAAAATTTTTGCTTTGGGTGCCTCTCCCACCATATTTCTTAATAATTTAAGATTTTCAACAGACAATCTCTGTCTGCTGACTGAGCAGACAGAATATATACAGAATAGATTCTGTATAGAATAGTGATCATGAGGATACCCAGGTTCTGACCCATTTAGGGCTTGGGTATCTTGCCCTTGCAAATGTATCAATAGCCAATGATACTCCAAGAGCAAGAGTCTTATGCAGTTGTAACAAGACTGTCCAATAAGCATATTGGCCATTGGATTTTTCACCAACTGAATTTTCAAGGTCTTTAAAGTTGTCCCATGTAAAGCTGGTATTCATTTATTTATTTAAAATAAAGCCCGAGCCAAAAAGAAGAACAACCATTGAAAGGCAATGAAACATGCAAGATTCTAACCCAAGTCATGGAGAAAGAGCCTGATTTTCAAAGCTCTTTTGAATATGGCCAGGGTGGAGGCCAGATGTATTTTGAAGAGGAGGAGGATGTTCCAGAGAACAATGCTGTGACAGAGAAGACATGTTTCTTAAGTTCCATCAGATGGACTTAGTGGATGGGGCATGTCAACTCTGCCTATTTATACAAGCCAGGAGAAGTCATGGAGGACAACCCTTGGAAAACCAAGCTGTATGCCTTGAGAAACTATAAGTTTCTGAATTGCATCTGGAAGCCTAATTGTAACCAGTGCAAGGAGATACACCCATAATTGCCCATGCCTCTATATTCGGGATTAATTGCAGTTTCATGCTTAATGCATTGCAGATTTACAGTAATTCTTGCACCACAAGGTCTTATGTTGTCATCCCCTTCTTGGATTATTGTAATGTACTCTAAATGGAGCTTCCCTTGAAGACCATCTGGAAGCTTCAGTTGGTGCAAAATTGGTGGTATGGAGAGTTATGTTTGCATCTACATCAGCATGTATTATGTCTCTGCTCCACAAGTTGCACTGACTACCAATTTTCTTCTGAATTCAAGGTGATAGTAATTACCTATAAAGCCCTACATGGCATAGAACTGGGATATTTGAGGGCCCACCTCTCCCAATCACATCTACCCATCCCTTTAGGAAGCAGAAAAAAACATGTTGCGGGTCCTATCCACAAAGTAATGTCATCTGATGTGACCCAGAAGGAGAGCATTTGCCGACATATGGACCAGCCTTTGGACATCATCCCTGCTAAAGTGAGATTGGCTCTGACTTTGTTAGCCTTTTGGAAGAGACTGAAGACATGGCTTGGAGATTCAGTGATGTTGGTGAAGAGACTGCTAAGTGGTTGTACTGTTAGGAAAATGAATGGTCCTCTCCCACAAATCATATGTTTTACAGTTTTAATAGTTTTTATTGTTGCTAATGTTTTAATAATTTTCGTGGTTATATTTTTGGTTGGTTTTGTATTATTCTTTTGTATTTTCAACTTTGTAAGCTGCCCAGAGTCAGGAAAGTAAGATAAGTAATTGTATAAGCTAATGCATAAATAAATCATGTAGGAGAAGACAAGACCATGAGTGACCAGCTTCAATGTCCCTTGTTCTAAGTTAGCCCAAAAGTGGTACCCCAGCTGAAGTTGGACAAATATCTTCTTGGCCACAGTTTCCAACTGCTATTCCAGAAGGAGCCATAAGTCCAAGACAAATGCCAGGTAGCAAGTCTGTAGGAGCACAATCCTATGAAGAGCACAATCTTATAAAATAATTTGGTGGTTGAAATAGTCATTCTCTCTTATCCATGTTCTGACAATCTACAAACACTGGATCAAAGCTTCCATAACAACTCCATTCATTCCAAAGTGGAGATATATAATTGGCCTTCATCTGCATATTGATAATATAATGGGTTTCCCATTGGTTTCATACAGATGCATAATAGGATAGGAGTAGAACCAAGCCTTGAGGCATCACATAATGTATCACCAAAGGGCAGAACTTTCCCCAGCCAGCTTGAAAACTAACCAGAATGTCTTGAGAACTAGAACCACTGTAAAATTGTGCCACCAACTTCCAAACTTCCTAGGTAGTCCAGAAGCATACTTTGTTCAAAAATTTAAAAGCCATTTAGCAAGACAAGGATAGTCATATTCCTATTAGCCAAGCCTTGCTAACTCTTCCATGAAGATGACCAATGTATTCTTTGCCAGAATCTGAATCCATTTGTTGTAGGTGCTTTGTAGCTATTCTTCCACCACTTTCCCCACACAGGGGAGATTGGATATAGAACATTATTCGTCAAATAAAGTGGATAGAAGACAGAAGAAGATAGAGTGATCGTAATGCCTCTTTCAAAGTTGCAATCATTATTTTGTCCCACAATGAGGTATTGACAATATTCTATCACTGCTATGGGAATTCAAGGCAATTGAGATGGCTGCTTCCTTTTAATCATTTTATTCAAACAATAGTCCTATTTCTAATCCTATGATAAAAAATATGGCTGATAAATATTATGGCTAGGCAAATTTTCATATAAAACTAAACATTAAACCATAGTGATGCTTACCTTTTGTGTTCTCAACACAATCCTTGCTTGCTCATAAAGAGTCTTGAACAAATTGTTCAAATCATAAGGTTCAGTATAAAAATGTATTTAATTTTCTTAACATAAATTTTGAAGACTTCACAACTCATTTAATTAGGAAAAAAGGCTAGTATTAAGTAATATGATCTGTTTCTGTTATCTTTTTAATTTATTAAATGTATATTTTATCTTTCTATTTATGCAATACTTAAGGTACCTTAGAACAACTACAGTACTAATTATCAAATATAAGAATAAAAAAAAACAAGATCAAGAGAAAATTAAAATCAGGTAAAAGTATGTTTTTAGAGTATAAGTAATTTCATTTTGTTAATAGAGTTTAATGTTTTTATATTCTTGTTTTTATTATGTAGCCCCCAGAGTTACTCGACAGTGAGATGGACAGTAAATAAATTTAATAAATACATGAAATCCTAAATTTATATATAACAGCTACAACAGTTTTACTGAAAGTTGCCTTATTTTAATACATTTTAGAACTATGAATCAGGGCTAAGCGATAGGGCATGGAAGTCTGGAAGTCTCTACGTATACAACTAGAGTTTGATGCTGTGGTATCTTTAGAAACCTGACTCTAGGAGCCAATGCACACAGAATTACACAATCATAAGGGCAACAGAACATAATTCCCAGCTCAGTGAAATAATGCATTTTGCTGCATCCCTGACAGATGGCTGCTTAGCCTCTGCTGAAATATATCTAGTGAAAGGGAGCTCATCAATTACATTGTCCACTGTAATTTGTTCTTTTGTCAAATTCCTCTTATCATCAGGCATTTTTCCTAACATCAACCATAATCTGCTTTTATGTAAGTTATCACTGCTGTACAGTGCCTTGCACTCAAGAACAACAGAGGACACATCTTGACCTTTGATGTAATACCTCTTCAGCTTCAGTGTTATCTTGCTTTACTCACTTTTTTCTCGAGAGTGAACATATCCAGTTGCCTCAGTCTCTTATAAAATTTAATTTCCAGTCTCCTGATCTTCCTCATTATTCTTCTTTGCACTTCTTGCTTCAGCCTATTTCCTGACTATTCAATTGTCCTTGACTGGATTAATGCACCAAAGTACCATGGTGCCCTTTCTTGTATTTTTTATTGAGGAAGGATTGAAGCTCTCTGTTGTGTAGCCGGTTCTTTGCAGGCAATAAGTGAGACGGAAGGTTGCAAACAGGAACATTGCTTTATTGAGGCAAACAGTAACAGAACTGAAACAGAGGCTGCTGTGCAGCTACTTATACGGTTGGCCACTGGGCAGTGGCCAATAGGTTTAAAGGAACCCATTCCCGCCCCAAATCATCCAATGATCTTCTTGGAGACAACAAGTCTGGTTTAGTCAGTGACCGTTACACAGACTCACCATTGAGCAACCTTAAGCAGCATTCAAACAGACATGTGAAACTGGTCAAGTAAAAATTCTAATACATTACACTCTCCTAGCAGTGTCTCTTACATTTTTAAAAGTTATTGTGACAATGAACCATGCAAAGATAGGACAAGGGGCATAGGATGGCTAAATTTTGTTCATCTCCATTAGTCAGAGATTAGAAGTGCTGTTCCACACATGAACACTTGTTTCCCAGCACTTGTTATGAGGACAACTGCAGAGAGCTGTAATTCAGTTTATGAGGATGTGGAAAGCTGGGAAAACTGGTTGTATGGAACTATCCTACTTCCTGTGTTAGGATCAGAACAAGAATGGCTTATTTCTTTATGTCTTTCTCCACTCTGAAAGAGAAAGCTGGCAGTATATTTGTGTCTTAGCTGAGTCAGAATCAGTATCTGGCAGATTTTTACAGCAATCATTGTTAGGACAATCCAATACCAAAACTCAGTTATTGGGTGTACCTGGTGCCATTTTCATATATTGCACTACTTAATACTTCTGTGAGCAAAAGATACAAACAAAAGATACAAACAAACAATAATGCTTTGGTTCCAGTTTTCTTTTATGTTTTACTACCTTAATTATTCCTATGATATTCCAAGCATCCTATAGGATACATAGATGTTAGTATAACTTGTATCAGTTACAAATTATTTGAGTGATTTCTTCAGTTCATTTAGTTGTATATAATTAACACTGGTGAATTTTTGTTTTATTTTCTAGTCCAAAACTGATTTTCAAATGTGAAATAAAAATAATAAAATAATTCAAACTTTCCTGTGGGAATACTAGCATTTTTTTTTATTTGGTTGTTTTATTTTTTCACAACTCAAGATGGCAAACATACCAACAGTAATTCCTTCTCCTAGTTTCCCTGCAACAACAACTCTGTGAGACAGTGATTGGCCCAAAGTCACACAGCTGATTTTTCATATCCAAGTGGGAGAACTCACAGTCTCCTGGTTTCCAGTCCAACACTTTAACCACCACACCAAACTGTTTCTTTTTCTCTTTCTTCCTGGAAAAGGAATATTTGAAATAATACATAATATGCAGTTTCTGGCTTAATAGAGAATATTTTCTTTTGTTTCTAATTTAAAAATGTTATCTGTTTAAACCTTTATTAAATTAAATGAGATAATTTATTATAACATTTTTTTATTCAAAGTCAGCTTTTTAATTTTTCCGAGTTTGATTCAAAACTTTGAAAATTATTCAGTCACCGAGCTTAAAGACATTTATTTCTTTATTATACCTATAGTTTTAACTCAAAAATTGATACGCTGACTTTATAACTTTGTACGGAAGGATACGTGAACCCATTTAAGCTCAAAAAGTTAATGAAATTCAAGCAAGTGAAAAAGGAGCTGCAAGTCAGCAACGAGCAGAACTACACCTAAAGTGAAAGAGCTAGACTGCTACAGACTTGAAGTGCCTTATCTATGTCAGAAATATGACACATTGTTTATAATGATTCTGCAAACTAATTTAAGGGAACATAATGACAACGGTAGGTAATATTACATGTGACGAATCTGCATACAGTGCTCCACTTTGTGAAACATTAAAACTGTGGTAAAAACCACTTTGAAGTTGAGGCTTGTACAACGCGCAGTAGCTGGAAAACACTTCCTCAACAAGAGAATAATGCTTACTACTTGTCTATGGGAACAATCTGACTTCATTGGAAAAGCTGTTCCACATCAAGGGGTCACTTCAAGATGTGAGATATACAAGATTTTAAATCCTGGGACTTTTTCAAACATTTTTGTAAGGGATTTTACAAATTTTGAGTTACACCTGAGGAATCAACACCCTCAGAATATATTGCTGAATTGATTGATAATAGGATAATAATTTGCAAATATTTAAGGAGCAAGAAGAAATATATATGAGAAGACATTTAAAACTTTGGAGGAACTGGACAAAAACTAGCAATAACTGAAAGCTGGTTTCCTGCCAAGATAAATTGAAATTGAAATGGAGGTCAGGGACAGGGGGAACAAGAGCTGTTTCAGTTGAATTAAGGTGGTTTAGTTGACATTGCATTTTGTGAAGAATAAATCTCTTCAAAGTTGATTTGATTTGGGGCGATGGGGGTGAGGTAGGAGAGATATCCCAAAAATATTGTCATAATGTATTAGTAGGAAGAAAGAATGCAAACATTTTGGAATGCAAAGGGGAAAGAAACAAAAAAAAACATTTTTAGATTTGCTTCCAAGAGTAATAAAGAAGCTTAAAGAGTTTCATCAGGCACATCTCATTGCCAAAAAATGGGATTAAGGCATACTTCTTATACATGTTGGCTTAGTCCTGGATAATCAGGGCTTTTTTTCTCATAGAACGCTCAGAATGGAGTTCCGGCACCTTTTTTGGATAGAACCTTGTAGGGTAGGCAAGGCGGGTTGTATGAGATGTGAGAGTTCTGGCACCTTTTTTTTTTTTTTACAAAAAAAGCACTGTGGATAATTATGTGAGAAGATGGTATGATCCTGAAATAGCTAGCTAAAATATAAACTATATCCATATTGTGACTGGAACTTTGCCACAGTGTGTTGAGAAATGATTACACCAGAGAGCTAATTTTGTGTATCATGCACGTATATTTGCAAGGGTGTGTTGATGTCTGGCAGCATCCAAGGTGAGTGGGTAGGCCTTCTGGGGTAGCAATGCCCATCCTTACATAAGGGACGGGATTAGAAAAGATATCTTTAAAATTGCCTACCCCACAACAACATTTGGCTAGTTAACTATGGCTAGGAGATCAGCAGGCATATATTTATTTATTTATTTATTTATTTTATTTTATTACATTTATATACCGCCCTTTCCCGAAGGACTCAGAGCGGTTTACAGGGTAATTAAAAACACAGATATAAAAGTTAAAAACAAATTAAAATAAATTATAATAATCCCTGTATTAATTAAAAAACCCAATTGGACTAAATTAAAATTAAAAATTCTCAGCCTGGGGCAGAGAGCTCGAAGAGCCAGGTCTTCAGGTCCCGACGAAATGAACGGAGGTCGGGGGCAGTCCTCAACTCCACCGGCAGCTGGTTCCAAAGGGCAGGCGCACCCTGAGAAGACCCTCCCTGTGGGACCGCACTGGACGAAGGGAGCTTGATGCCGGCAGCAGGTGTTCCCTCAGATATCCCGGACCCAAGCCATTTAGGGCTTTATAGGTCATCACCAGCACCTTGAATCTCACCCGGAGGGCAACCGGAAGCCAATGCAGCTCGCGGAGTAGAGGTGTTACATGGGAGTATCGGGAAACTCCCATCACAACTTGCGCGGCCGCATTCTGCACCAGCTGAAGCCTCCGAGTGGTCCTCAAGGGCAGCCCCATGTAGAGAGCGTTGCAGTAATCTAAACGGGAGGTCACGAGCGCATGAGTGACTGTGCGTAGGGCATCTCGGTCCAGATAGGGTCGCAACTGGCGCACCAGGCGAACCTGGGCAAAAGCCCCCCTGGTCACGGCTCCTATATGATCTTCAAAATTGAGTCGTGAATCCAGGAGGACGCCCAAGTTGCGAGCCCTATCAACGGGGGGTAACACCTCACCCCCCGTTAGAGATGGAATAATTTGGTTAACCCGAGATGCCGATATGCACAGCCACTCAGTCTTGGCGGGATTGAGACGAAGCCTGTTTCTCCCCATCCAGACCTGGACCGCCTCCAGACAACGGGACATCACGGAGAGGGCATCGCTGGGTTGGTTCGGGGTGGAAAGAAAAAGTTGGGTATCATCAGCGTACTGATGATACCCCACCCCGAAACCACGAATGATCTCGCCCAGCGGCTTCATATAGATGTTGAACAGGAGAGGTGAGAGAACCGACCCCTGAGGGACTCCACAAATGAGAGGCCTCAGGGCGGATCTCTGCCCTCCCGTCAACACCGACTGCGAACGGCTCAGGAGATAGGAGGAGAACCACCGTAAAACGGTGCCTCCCACTCCCAACCCCCTGAGACGCCGCAGTAGGATACCATGGTCGATGGTATCAAAAGCCGCGGAGAGATCTAATAGGACTAGGACAGAGGAACAACCCCTGTCCCGAGCCCTCCAGAGATCATTCACCAGCGCGACCAATGCCGTCTCTGTGCTGTATCCGGGCCTGAAGCACGATTGGTACGGGTCCAGATAATCAGTTTCCTCCAGGAACAGAGGGAGTTGATGCGCCACCACACTCTCAACAACCTTCGCCAGAAAGCGAAGGTTGGAGACTGGACGATAGTTATTTAAGACAGCCGGGTCCAGGGCAGGCTTTTTGAGGAGGGGTCTCACCACCGCCTCCTTCAAAGCGGCAGGGAAGACACCCTCCTCCAAAGAAGCAGCTATTACTGCCTGGAACCAGCCTCGTGTCTCCTCCCGGGCCGCATAAACTAGCCAGGAGGGGCACGGATCCAATAAACAAGTGGTGGTGCTCAGCCTCCCCATGATCCTGTCCACATCATCAGGGGAAACAGGATCAAACTCAGTCCAGATAACATGCTCAAGACCGTCCGATTCCTCCACGTCAGATTCTGCCCAGTCAGAGTCCAGACCGGTCCGGATCTGAGCGATTTTGTCCGCAAGATGATGACTAAACTCCTCGGCTCGTCCCTGTAAGGGATCCTCCCTCACCTCCTGGTTAAGAAGGGAGCGAGTCACACATAGAATGAAGGCTACTGCTAAGCTTGTAAGCCGCCCTGAGTCTTCGGAGAAGGGCGGGACATAAATGGAATTAAAATAAAATAAAATAAAAATCTCATCAAGCAGTTGAGAATCAAGAAAAAAAGAATTTAAAAAACCCTCGTTGCAGTCCCTACCTTGCTGGATAGAGACAAGGTATCACGGCCTGAAAGATGAACAGGACTCATAGCAGCCAGAGTTCACAGTTACAGCATTAACATTGCTGCATTCCATAAAACCAGACTAACAGATAAAGGTTCATTATGGGAAGTAGTGAGTGGATATATGGTTTTTTTGGAAAAGGAAACCACAGACTGACAACACTACTCATGCAGTAGGTTTTGTAATCAAAGCTGCTTTGCTAAAGAACATCCCTATTCTATCCACTTCAAAAATCTTCTGCAGTATTTCAGATGTTATAATGTTTGGTGTCATTTTGTAAACCTCTGTACTAACCACATGCCAAGGGCAAATTTTACACCTTTTTTCTGTCTGGAATCTTTAATCCCCTTCTAGTGTTTCTGAAATCATAAAGTCTCAAGTCTCTATAATGACTAAACAATTTGGTTCCCACTAAAAGTTCTTTCTTTTATATAATTATGTCTAAACCCTTGTAGTAAAAGTCTCAATATTCAAAGTTTGTTTGGACCATTAATTTATTTTTAACTTCCTTAAATCAAAGCCTTCTTGAGGTTTTTCCTGTTTATTTTCAAATCTTTCTTAAATTTATAGTTAATTTTTCTTTTGTTCAAGAATCAAGGTAAACACACCGGATGGCCTTTCAATTTTGTCATTTTGAGGATCTTTAATACCCCTAAGATAGTTAAATAAGCAATTTCCCAAAATGATTAGAAAGTGAAGTTAGCAAAAGATGGTAGGCGTTAATGTCCTTTAAAAGGCTCCACCATGCAAATGTGTAATATTGAAAAGGGCATGAGGCAGGGTTGCCCGTTATCACCTTTATTATTTGTTTTAACCTTGGAGATATTACTGATTAAAATACGGAATTCGGAAACAATTAAGGGAATTCGAATAAGAGATCAGGAATATAAATTGAGGGCGTTTGCGGATGATCTGGTTATTACGTTGACACATCCAGAAAATTCTGTTACAGAATTGATGGAGTTAATATTGCAATATGGGAAAGTTTCTGGATTTAAGATTAACATACAAAAAACTAAAATCTTATCTAAAAATATGACAGCATTACAAAAGGTAGCTTTAGAAAGCTTAACTGGATTTGAAATTGTTGAAAGGGTTAAATATTTGGGGGTATATTTAACACCCTCAAATGTTAAATTATATAAAAATAATTATGAAAAGTTATGGAATAAAGTGCAAAAAGAATTGGATAGTTGGAAAAAATTACAACTATCATTATTGGGAAGAATTGCAGCAGTAAAGATGAATGTTTTGCCAAAATTTTTATTTTTGTTTCAAATGATACCCATTCTCAAAAAGGATTCAAATTTGGAGGAATGGCAGAAGGGTATTAATAAATTTGTCTGGGCAGGGAAAAGGCCACGGGTCAAATTTAAAATTATGCAGGATACGCGTGAAAGAGGTGGTCTAAGAATGCCCAATTTTAAATTATATTATGAAGCTGCTGCATTATCAGCTATAAGTGATTGGATTAATTTGACACAGGGGAGATTATTAAACCTTGAAGGGCATGATTTGTTATTTGGTTGGCATGCATACTTATTGTATGATAAAAAGGTAGACAATGTGTTTAAAATGCATATTTTGAGGTATGCTTTGTTGCGAGTTTGGAAAAAGCACAGACAAAAGTTAAATTATAAGATACCGTTATGGGCAATACCCAAACACGCAATAGAGAATATAAATGTTGGATTTAAGCATGATGTCATTACATATAAGGAAATTCTGAGTTTGGAGAGGAATGTGTGGAGTTTGAAGTCATATAATCTTCTACGAGAAAAAAAGATTGTACAAACTTGGTTTCAATATGGACAATTACAAGCCAGGTGGAAAGAGGACCAGAAGATTGGTTTTTTAATGAATGATGAAAATTTGGTAAAACAAATTAGAAATCAGGGACCAGCGCATATCAAACGGATATATCTTGCATTGATAGAGATTGACTCAGAAACAGAAATTGTTAAGGACTGTATGATAAAATGGGCACAGAACATTCAGGAAGTCATTACAATGGACACTTGGGAAAAGATTTGGGTGAGAAATGTGAAATTTACGCAAGCTCAAAATCTAAGAGAGAACTTTTATAAAATGTTTTATAGGTGGCATTTAGATCCTAGAAAGTTAGCAAGTATGTATCCGAATTATCAGCCTAAATGTTGGAGATGTGGCGGTGAAGATGCAACGTACTTTCATATATGGTGGACTTGTAAAAAGATCAAAGCATTTTGGATTAAAATTTGGTGGAATATGCAGAAGATATTCAAGAAAAGGATAAAGTTTTGTCCGCAGTTGTTCTTACTGGGCATTATTACTGATACTACTGTGCTGGACATTAATTTGATGTTGAACTTAATTACGGCAGCGAGACTTTTAATAGGGCAATACTGGAAGAAGGAAGAACTGCCGACCATAGAGGAATGGACTTTAAAAGTTTCCAAACTGGCGGAAATGGCGAAGATTTCAGCATATTTGAAAGACCATTCACAACAACGATATATTGTGGAGTGGAAGAAATGGATTGATTACATCCAGAATAAATACGGGACTAAAAAGTTTCATCTAGCATTTGAATAAGTATATTGCTTGTAGTCAATTTATAAGAGCTAAAGTGCGAGAGATTTAATAGTTTATTGTTGTTAGTATATAGGAGTTTATGATTGGTTATTTTATTTTTATACCTTGTATCTAGCTCTGGGAAGTCCGGGGGGGGGGAGGGGGGAAGGGGAGGGTGAGAGGGTGGGATAGGGTTGGGAAGGGTTGGGGGATGGGATGTAATAATTAAAATGTACTGAAAAACTTTTCAATAAAAAAAAAAAAAAAAAAAAGGCTCCACCATGTTTGTGACTATGATGATTCATCCCTTTGTCTCCTGGTGTTCAAACCTGCAGGAGACTGCTGTGCAGATCACATATGGATAATTTCCTGTCCTTTCCTTATCCAAAACTGGTCTACTTGTAAGTTCTTCAGTCTTTGGCACAGTCATCATCTCAGCAATTTCAGAGATGTGTTTACTCACCTCACCTTCTCCAGAAGTCCCTATGTAAATTTTCTTGTAGGGACAAGCGCTGGCTATTCGGCTTTGAAACGAAGATGAGCACTGGCCCCTAGAGTTGGAAACGACTAGCACGCATGTGCGGGGGAACCTTTACCTTTACCTTTTATCTATCTGTCTGTCTGTCTGTCTGTCTGTCTGTCAAATGGGAAAGGATTTTTCATAAATTAAAGAAAATGAAGTCTAAAATATTCTTCTTGAACAAAATTAATAGTCTACTTAATGAAAATAGTTTTTTTACTATAACAGAATTGATCAGATGTAAATATTTTTTTATTTGTAACTTTAAAAGGGGAAAGAGTTACTATACTTAATGAGAAGCTTATACTTGATGTGATGAAGATTGGAAGTCACTTCTTTAATATTGTCTTTGTTGCCTTTTTTCCTCTTCTATTTTTTTTCTTCTAATCTAGTTGATATTAATTTTACAATGTTTATTTAAAACATCAATAAAATTATTCAATTGAAGTAAACCACTATTTAGTTTACATTTTTTAAAAAAATAATGTAAAATGATAGGTAAATTACTTTTTATAAGGTAAAGCATACTGCATTTATCCTATAATATATTCTTTACTTGTACTTACTTTAAAGAGATGCATCTATTTCTGGCTGAGATAATTTCCTGAATTTGTGTATTTTCTGAAGACAGATTTTTTTTCTTTTTTAAAAAAATCAGCTATTTTTGAAACTTCAGATAATTTCACCACAAATTTCCATATTTGTTTGTTGTAGTCACTTTATAGTCACATGAAATAGTACAAAACAACTCAGTTTCTGTCAGCCAAATCGCAAATTAGCACGTTTCATTTCAATCTTTCACAACATATTGTAAGAATGTATTTTAGTCTTCAAAATTGCTATCAGGTAAAAATTAGTAACTCGTAAGTTGTTGATTTCTGTTCTAACTACTAAACTGGTAATTTAGCTGCAGGCTAAAAACTGTTGACTTAAAATGAAATCATTCATTTTACCAGTTTTTTTAAACTGAGGTATATTATAAAGATCTGCTTTCTTGGCTGTCCAAGATATCTTCAGGAGTCTTCTTTAACATCAGAAGCATCAATACTCTTCCTATCCTGCTTCATCAAAGTCCAACTTTCTTTTCCACAGAGTGGAATGGAATGCCTTGTGTTATTTATGTATGTATTTATTTATTTATGTTTAAGATTATATTATAATATTTTCTCAATGGCAATATAATGGCATAATTAACGTGAATGAAATTGAAAGAAATTAATTGAAATTGTAATTATTATATAAGATCACATTTAAGGAGCTTTGAAATAAAAAATATAATCAGCTTTTTTGCACTGTGCAGCTGGTAAGACACTATAATAATATCATTTTAAAGAAGTTGTGTATGCAATTGAACATTTTACATTTTGATAATTGATGTCTCTAGAATCAAGGGTTAGCTGAATGATGAAAAATAAAGAGATAAAAGCAGTAATAGTAGAATTATTTATCTATAATTATGTAAGTATGATGCTTTCACTCAGTCAAGAATAATAATTAAATTTACCCATTATGTCATCAGGAGGTTTTAACTGATTGTTGACAATAGGATTGTTTTACATATGATCCATTAATAAAATCTGTTTTTTCCCCTCACAAGTAAATATAAAATTTGTCCCTTCAATTGCCATTATTGGATAAACGTGACTTTTGTATCTCAAAACACAAACTTTATTATATTTAAAGGTTAAAAATAACATTCCATTGAAAAATTGTTTTATTCACTATTCTAAGTTATGGCATTATATGATTTCCTCTGCACTTATATAGAAACTTAAATTTCAAGTTGCACATGCTGTTGATGCCTTGTCTTTCAGCTAATGGAGGTTATAGTTTGGATTAATAGTCTACAGCTCCATGTTCATTTATTCTTCCACTAAAGAATATCTCTTGAAAGGGCTTTGTGTGGAAGCTTTAATAACTATACCTATATAATTTATAAGGTAGTGTTTCTCAGTCTTTGCAGCTTTAAAATGTGTGGACTTCAACTTTAAAACGTGTGGACTGCTGAATGGAGAATTCTGTAAGTTGTAGTCGAAATATCTTAAAGTTGACAAGGTTGAAAAACACTGTTCTAAAGAAAATGACATTCTTCATTAAGTTGGGGGAATATTTATTGGTGTTCAACAATCACATATCATCTGATCGTTTCTTAATGTAGTGACATTGTAGAAGGCCATTGTATTTCAACATCTTTTAATTTTTCCTTCATATTAAGATTCTAGACTTCATAGGGTTGTGATTGTATCGAAATTGCTTGTCATTTTCCACTCATGCTAACAAAGATAAGGGAGAAATCTTAACACAACTCTAGTACACTAGGGAGAGCCCCAAGATCACTTCAGTTGGCACCTGCTTATCTGTATATTTATCAGACTTTTGGTCTACATCCAGGTACTGACAAATTGCATGATGAACAGCTATGCCATCTAGATAAGGTTAGGTCATGTAATTGTGGTGTCATGTAAACAAGGCCATGAGGTTTTGAAGCCAAGTGTAAATGGATCAACCTATTGACAAGTGATTTAGTCCATGATAAGGATAAATGACCCTGGTGTTGCTGCTTGAGTTCAGAATTTTGACTGTCTTGAGGTATTTGCTATTGTTCCACTGGACTATCAATAGTTGAATGGAGATTTGTTATCATCCTGCTTGGTATGTTATGCTTTTGTTTCTGTTTAAATCTGCCTGCTGAAGCAAACAATAAAGCTTAAAATTTCATTATTAATTGGTGTTTTTATTGTCTCTGGGTCCTAAAAAAGAATCAGTTTTGCTCGGTAATATACCTAAATAGCTTGTCTATCATAATAAAGTGCTTCCCTGAATTTTATTTTGCTCAAATGCTTTTCCTGTTGTTTCTGCAATATAAAGTAACTAATGAAACTGAAATCACAAGATTCAATTTTTACATTTTGAGCTACTATCAATTGCTTTTACCACTTTATGACATTGAAATTGTAGTATTTTTGATTTACAGGCTACCACTCGGCGTTTGTCCTGGGAGAATGTATTCTACTTTATTAAATAATGTTATCATATCAGAGTAAAATATTGTTCCAATATTAGGTTGCTTAAACAATGCACAATTACATTAACGTGAAGTTAAATACTAGTTAAAGAGTGAAGTCAAGCTGGAAGCTCAACTGACAGCAATCTAATTTAAGCTGATATATTGGAAAAGCAGTAACTATTTTCCAGTTCAATAAGATAATTTGTTTTAGGGAAAGAAATAAGGTTATTTGTTTTATTTGTAATAGCTATTTGGCAGTTATAGTCTTAAAGGATTTGTTTATTTATTAATCTTTTTTTATGTCAGCCTAAAAAATAAGATAATTGTGGGTGCCTTAAAGCAATGTCTCAAAAATTTTCCTAGGGCATTCACACTGTAATAGTTGTCTTAGTGAACTAAAATGTCATCAGCAGAGATGACTCAAGAAGGTGTTAAGTGAGAGCTTGTATGTGCAATAAGAAGTCAATCTGTGTTAGAACTGCAGCTGAGGAGACAGATTTGTTGCTCTTCACAAGTCCTATGGCTCAATAAGTTTCCTCAGAAAGCTGTCAGAAAAGGAATCTGTTGAAGAATTAATACGTACTATGAGTGGTTATAATAATCGTTCACTCATATGCTCACAAGCAGTTGGTATCACAGAAATGGCAAGAATGGGGTTACAAAAATATAATAATGATGAAACATGAAAGAAGACAAATGTTGAGAAGACAGAAGACAATTTTATTAGAACACACATACGCACATACAGTGTGTGTGTGTGTGTGTGTGTGTAGTATACAAATGGTATACAATCAGATATGGTATACAATCAATTATGACCTCTTTACTTCATTAGTCTTGCTAGCCTTAACCTGTCTGATTAGAAAAAACAGTGCAATTGGAAAGTAGATTTTGTGTGTGTGTGTTTTGTTTTGGCTGGCTCAAGGTTATCCAGCTGGCTTTGTGTCTAAAGCAGGACTAGAACTCACAGCCTCCTAATTTCTAGCCTGATGCCTATATCAAATTGGCTTTCATTGGATGTTATGGGAGCTCATTGATAAGTATGGATAAGGTTTAGCTTCCTTTCTCTAAATATTCCTTTCCTTTTTGCTATAAAAATCACCCATTCCCATCCATTTCTATTCATATGTGGCTAAGTAGTCTTAAATTGAAACCAGAGGTGGGCAAACCTTTTTTCTGCATTCCAGTGGTGGATCAGCTTTCCCCTTATCAGTGCAAACACACCAGTTTTTCCCTTCTTCACTTCAACTGTTCCTTTGCTCACACTTATTTATGTATAAGCACACACAGTATTTCTCTCTTCCTCATTTACACATTTCGATCATTTTCCTCTCATGATTTACCCAGCTGACTAGTGTTGGAAAGCTGAACAATAACATTGTTCTGTGCCCTCACCAGCTGTTCCGCACAGCACTGAGATGTGACAATGTGAACAAATTGTTACCATATGTACAATAAAAAGCCCCCCAAAGGGGTTGTGCAACAAGCAATAATTCCTTACCTGCAAAAGACAGATTAGTGCTGCTCTCTTCATAAAATGTACTTCAATCGTGAAAATTTTAAACTAGTAACATTTATGGTAGAGAGGCAAAGCAATGCTGCAATATACTGTATGGAAAGGCGAAACAATCCGTGAAGAAATAATGGTCTGTAGAATGGTTGCCCGCAGCTGGAAAGGCCTTGGACTATAATGGCCACTTCCTATTATTAAACAAGGCAAAGATAAAATATGAAGACGCAATGTTCGTGCTAATGAGAAATGACAAGAGTTTTGCAGCACTGTATTTTAAGTGATGCCTATCTTTCCCGAATAATTCTTAGATAATTGTTGAGCAGGGAGGTAGCAGGATATATTATTGAACATACATCAGGAAAAAAAGTTGCTGTATCTAAAATGAGATTATCCATAAATAACTGAATTCTTCCCTTAGACAACTGAAGATCCACTTGTAAAATACAGTCATGATATCACCTACAATAAGTGATAGACACATGTTTATGAAGATCTGAAATAAATTGCAAAGCTGAAGAACTAAATTCCTGGAGAAAAGAATGTGAGTAATCTGTTGTTTAGAATAGCTGTCTGAAAACCTGTGCTGCAACTCTGAATCATGAGTTCAAAATACTTGTGGATTTGTGTGGGTGTGCTTGTGCATACGTGCAGTTTGTTGGAATTGTGCTTATCTATAGTTATGAAAAATCGTAATGTTGTGTCTGTAAATGGCTATATAACAGATATTGTGTTTGTCTTGTCTGGAACTAAAGATCATTTTTATTTTCTAAAAATAAAACATTTGAATGAATAAAAATTATTCTGGGGGCTGTTCTTTCTAGTTTTCTGCTTTCTATTAATTCATCCTATAATTTTTAATTTATTCCTTAATTACAATAATCTTAGGAGAAGTCCTAAGAGAAGTCTTCATGATATTGCTGAGCAAATAACATTTCAGACTGCATGAGTTGTCCTTTTGAAATAACTGACATTCTACCACTTTGGCCAGTTCATATCAAACAAGATCTCTTGCATATTATATCTGATTTCATATTTCACTTCTCCTATAGCTGAAAAATGTTTTTGTGACTGCACATGTAGTCAAATGCATGGTTATGTGTATATGCTTCTAGATGGGTTGCAAGATATATGATATACAAAGTTGTCACATGCACATGGCACTCATTCAAAAGATTAAATACATAAATATACTGTATTTTCTGGCATATAAGACGACTTTTTAACCCATGAAAATCTTCTCAAAACTCAGGGGTCGTCTTATAAGCCGGGTGCTGAAACTTTAGGGACAGGGCTGGCTGGAAAACCTGGAGCGGATCTCCCATTTGGTCTGCGCAG
>JAKJMR010000970.1:256755-267026 GCA_024449315.1 Daboia siamensis | reverse complement strand
GTTGAAGTCCACAAGTCATAAAAGGGCCAAGTTTGAAGACCCCTGCTCTACAGCGTTAGATGCTAGAGGATCAAAAAAGGAAAGTTCAAAGGACTTTAAATTAAAAAGAAGAAAGTGTCCAACTCCAGCAATTCTTCATACCTTGGTTGTGAATTTCTCCAAGACAGAATCAGGAAGCTAGGATAGGATGAGGCAGTTTAGGCCATCAAATTCCTCCTCCCCTAATTAAAAAAAAAATCCAGATTAAACCTTTTCAGACACATAGCTGCCCAGCCTTCATTTGAAGACTTCTAACAAAGGACACCTTCCTCCCAAGTTCCTAAATAATGGATTCCACTATCAAACTGTGAACCATCAAACTGTGCACTGCAGTTCCTCTAATATCTCTATAATTTAATTCTTTTATGTCTTGCACTTTGGAACAAGCAAGAGCTGATCTTCTGTGTGACACCTTCTCAGACATTTCAACCGCGCTGCTGTATCTTCTTCTCCTAAGGTGTTGATTGACCATTACCAAAAATAGCTCACTAGTTCTTTTTATACAAGAAGGTGCTGCTTGTTCTCCTATGTTTACACGTGTACTTATTCCAGGAACAGAGAAAGATGACAATTATAAGTGAAGCACTGTGTAGAGACATAATTCCCATTCTCTGATACGGGTACCTGGTCCAATCAAATACTTCTAGATTCAAGGCTGTTTACCTGCAGAACATCTTTCCTATTATTCATAAAGAGAGAAGAACTGTAAATCCTTGAATCCTTGGCTGATATTCAATTACTTAATCTGTAGGCTTACCCATATGAAAAGGCAATAAGATTTGCCTGCTTCAGGAGATAACGAACGTAAGCAGGTTTGCAATGTCACTTCTCCATATCTGTACATCAGGGCTTTTCAACCAGTGGTACGGGTGCCACCTGTGGTACATTGGCACCTGGCAGGTGGTACACGACCATCCTAGAAAAGTGGTAGAGGGGGAGGGGAATGAGCTGAACCGGTGGCAGCACCACACAAGACTGAGCGAGAGATGGCTGGAGCTGCAGGGCTGTCAGGGCTCAGCGGAAGCGCCAGGCTACAGCTGGAACTCGGCGCTGATCCTGGTGCTCCTGCTGAGCCCAGAAGAAGTGCCGATCAGCTGGAATTTTGCAGCATCTCCAGGGTCTTGTGATTTACATTCAGATGCTTGGCAACTGATTCATATTTATGACGGTCACAGTGTCCCAGGGTCATGTGAAGTGACCAAAACCTGCTGCAACCACCCAGCAAACACCCCACCCCCACCCCACCCCCACTGCCAATCCTCAACAGAAATGCTCACATCAAATTTTTGACACCTTGCTAGGCGACTGGTGGTACTCATATCCTAAAAGTGGTACAATGGGTAAAAAAGTTGAAAAGCCCTGCTGTACATCATGTGTATCAGTTCAGTCTATTCCAATTTGAATGGAGCCAGAAGGCCAAAACTGAAATAGGGTGAACAAAAACAGCCCTACCATTAGATATAATACACCAGAATTAGGTGGAAAATTGGTCAAGACTGGTCACTGTTACATACAGTAGATATTTTTGGATCAAAAGCAGGCAGCTCTCCAAAGTAATTTGTTACTGGGTTGGCAGCTTTACTGGCATAGCTCAGAAGGATGGTGGTTGCACAGGGGAAACTTCACCTCTTCTCCAAGATATGCACCTGCAGTGTTAGCTACAAACCAGGGTTAGCATACTACAGGTAGTCCTGAACTTACAATAGTTCATTTAGTGACCATTCAAAGTTACAACAGCACTGAAAAAAAGTTACATGACCGTTTTTCACACTTATGACCGTTGCAGCATCCCCACGGTCACGTGATCAAAATCCAGATGCTTGGCAACTGGCTCGTATTTATGACCGGGAGTCTGGTGATCCTCTTTTGCCACCTTCAGACAAGCAAAGTCAACAGGGAAGCCAGATTCGCTTAACAACCATGTTACTAACTTAAAAACTGCAGTGATTCATTTAACAAATATGGCAAGAAAGATCACAAAAATGGGACAAGACTCACACGTGTTCCCACTTAGCATGGAAATTTTGGGCTCAGTTTTGGTCATAAGTCAAAGACTACCTGTACAAGCAGTCACATTATCCAGCTTGTTCAAAAATTTAGAAGAAAAAGGCCCTTTTTCCCCCCTTCCTCCAGAGTCCAGCCTATGCAGAAGGAATCACACATTTTCATGTTCTTGTCTTTCGGCTCTTCAACTGAAGAGATGACTTCCTTCCCTCTCTTAGCTTGTAGATTAGGTCCAGCTGCAGTTGAGATATTCCTCAGCCATCCTTCCTTGGTATCAGCAATGGCTGTAGACCAGATGGACTCTGTGAGGTCGATTTGCTCATCTAGACCAGACATGTCAAACACAAGGCCCCGGGGCCAGATCCGGCCCACGAAGTGGTTTCATGCGGCCCGCGAAGCCATCCTGGAAACAGTGAGGGAACGGCCCCCACTGCCTTGGCCCTGGTCCAGAGACCCTCCTTCTGCCGGAGACCCTCAGATCTGTCCTCCTGCCCAGGCCCCCATAAGCACCCTTGATGCGAACGATGTAGAGCTAGCCACGCCCACCCAGTAGGCCACGCCCACCCAGGCCACACCCACCCGGCCCCCTGAGGGCAACCGCAATGCTGATGCGGCCCTCAATGAAATTGAGTTTGACACCCCTGATCTAGACAATTCTCTCACAAAACTCACATTGTTTATTCTTGTATATGGAGATTCTCAGTCATCCCAGTCATGGTTGTCCCAAAAGTGCTTTTTCAAGAGGCAACTGGAGTTTCTTGTTTTTCTTTGAAGATGTTTTTCTTCTTCAGCTTCTTGGATGAGAAGCAAAATGTCTTTAGAGAAGTCCAGTTGCCTTATGAAAAAAGCACCTTTAGGATAACTATGACCTGGATGACTGAAAATCTCCAGAGACACTCCCCTTCTATTGAGAGAGGGTTGTTCAGTCTAAATGTAAATGGACTCTTTGACCTCTCTTTCAAACCAGTGGTCCTCTCTGCCCAGAATATGGACTTTGCTATCTTCAAAGTCCACATTCTGGAGTCAGGACAGGGGGAGGGATGTGACACCACCTACCTCCTGTTTACAACACAATCCTTTCAGGAATTCAAAGAAGGTTCCACACCCATTTGCACTACTCAGGTGACCCTGAGGGCACAGATCAACTTCCAAGTGGCCTCAACAACTCTCAAAAAAAATGCCAGTGACCAGATAACTGCAAGATGTTCAGTCATGACTGAAGAAGTTTCTAGGATGAGAAGCAAAACGAATTCAAGCAAAACAAGAAAGTCCAGTTACCTTTTGAAAAAAACCACCTTTGGCGGTGGCTCAGTGGGTTAGAACGCTGAGCTTTTCTCGATCAGAAGGTCGGCAGTTTGGCGGGTCGAATCCTGAGTGCCGCATAACAGAGTGAATGCCTGTTACTCATGCCAGCTTCTGCCAACCTAGCAGTTCAGAAACACGTAAAAATGCAAGTAGAAAAATAGGGACCACTACAGTGGGAAAGTAACAGCATTCCGTGTGCCTTTGGCATCTAGTCATGCCGGCCACATGACCACGGAGACATCCTCGGACAAGTGCTGGCTCTTCGGCTTTGAAACGGAGATGAGCACCGGCCCCTAGAGTTGGAAACGACTAGCACGCATGTGTGGGGGAACCTTTACCTTTACCTTTTTACTCTTGTAAAATTCCAACAGACTAGTGAGTGACAACAAGGAACACTAAGGGAATATAAAGTCTTCTATCTATCCCAAGGATGTGATCCTCCTTCGCTGGGTTTTTGTGTGTTTTTTTATGATGGACCAGAGGTGTGCATTACTGACCTCTGAAGAAGTTATGTGTGCAATGGATCTGGTGTGAACACACTCCCTGGACCTCTTTTGTAGGTACAGAGCATCTGCCTATATTAGACGTGAAGTATCCTTGCATGCTTTGCATGTTAGTTTGTTTGAACAAAGAGCAGACAAAGTAGGAGTTACTTGTCACAAATGTATAACTGTGCATTTTCTCTAAGGTGCTCAAGGGAGCATTTAAAGAATTGCCATAATGCCCTCCTGCTTCAAAATATATTCTCTGGGGCTGCCTGCTACCCAGACTAAGCCGTCAGTCATAACTGTTTTCATCTCAAGACAGTTGCCAAATTAATTGCTGTTCCTAATAGGATGACAAACTGGAATACAAGAATGCAATTTTGACAGCTGCTGCCCCAGCTAAGATTTAAGAGAGAACAGCAGCCTGGTTCTTTTCTCTCTTTTTTTTTAATCAAAAACAAACAAACATCCTGTAATCAAAGTTCTTGCAGCTACCACTCTCTCCTTGTTCAACAAAAGCAACATAACATAAACAACCTTGTATATAAATCACCATCTCTTTTTTACAAAAAACACATGGAAGGAGAAGGAAGATGTCTCCTGAAGTTGATTGTCACCTCATTTACACTCAAATAGTCCTTTTGATGCATGTTTCAGTTAAATGCATGCCAAATAAGGAAGATGTATAATTCCAGCTGATGATCTCAATTATAAGGTGCAATCAGGGTGCATTAAGGATACATTTGATGGGATCTCAGAAGGAATTGGTTCCCACTGGAAGCAACAAACTCACAAAATGAGAGAAATGCACATACAGTACGTTACTGAAAATCAATATACTGTATGTTTGGTTTGGGGGAGCAGTTGCAAACAATGCCCATCACCCTAAAACTAAAGAAAAATCTCCTGTAAGAGATAACAATTAACCAGTGGTACAGCTTGTTGTGTACTGGGTTCGTTGCGCAGGAATGAAGACGAGATGAGTGAGTTCAGCAAAGATCATGGTTTATTGCTAGAGAACTAGAGAACTGGGCTGCAGATGCAGCAATTTATACCCTGGCCCCTAGGTAGCAGCCAAAAGGTTTGAAGCAACCTATTGCTGCCCTAGGGGCAACCAATAGCAGCGCTGAAGACGGGTTGTCTGAGGAGCTGGGAGCCGTTAGCTAACTTCCCTGCCCAAACAGCCTTCCAGCAATTACCACGTGGTGTTCCCTTAACAAAGCAAGCCCAATACATTACACTGCTTACCACTGAAGTTGTGGGTGATCCATCACTGGAGGTTTTCAAGAAGAAACTGGACAGCCACTTGCTCGAAATGGCACAGGGTCTCCTGTTTGACCAGGGGGTCTGGATTAGAAGACCTCCAAGATCCCTTACAACTCTGCTAATCTGTATTTTGTAATTTCTTTTTTTTTTAAAGAACAAGGCTCAATCCTGCCTTTTACAGAAAAGTAAGGTCCACAGGCCTATGCATTTATTTTGTATAAGTCTAGGTAACATGGCTAATACTCCCAATTTCTATTTTCCCAACAACAGTTTGGGATGTGAGAGAGTAACTGGCACACAGTCACAAGCTTTCATGCCTCAGGGACGAATATGAACTTGTGTCCTGTTCCTGGATTCTAGCTTGTTGCCTTTAACCACAGCATCAGACTGTTTAGACCAGGGGTAGGCAACCTTGGTTCTTTTATGACTCGTGGACTTCAACTCCCAGAATTCCTGAGCCAGCATGGCTCAGCTTGGAAACCTCTCCATTTCTCCTCAGCATGGCTGGCTCAGGAATTCTGGGAGTTGAAGTCCACGAGTCATAAAAGAGCCAAGGTTGCCTACCCCTGGTTTAGACAAAGTGAGTTCTAGACGATCCAGCATAAAAGTGGCTGTATCCAAAAGCAGATGGAGTGAGGAAGACAAAGAAATAGGCAGGACCAAGAAGAACTGGAACTTTATTGAATAAACCTTTTTTTTACAGTTACATGGACTTGTGTGTAATTATTCCCCTATGTATCCCATATTTTTCCTTCTGTGTCACATTAAAATTTCTATTTTAATGGCAAGTTTGGGAAGCCATATCCATGATACCCTTGTCCCTGGCTCCTGAGGTTGTATCCATCTGAATAAGTGACACTAATACTCTTTCTAAAACTGCTTCTTTTCTTTCCTGTAATTGCTTCTTTTGACAGAAAACTGTCTTCCAGCACATTGGAAAGGCTGTATGAGCTGCATCAGCTCTTTGCATATGTAAACTTGACTGAATGGCTATAGTAGTAGGGATAACATTATCCAAGAATAAGAGAAGATTGGGGATAGCAAATAATCACTATGAGCTTGGTCATAGGATCCTAAGAATTGCCTTGCTGGATTTAGCAAATTCTATATGCAGGCAGTCTTCAACTTACAACCACAAGTGTAGACCAAAATTTCTATTGCTAAATGAGTCAGTTGTTAAGTGAGTTTTCCCTCATTTTATGATCTTTCTGGCCACAGTTATTAAGGGAATCACTGCAACTGTTAAATTAGTAACACCGTTGTTAAGCGAATCTGGCTTCCCCATTGACTTTGCTTGTCAGAAGGTCACAAAAGGTGATCACATGATCCAGGGATCCAGCAACCGTCCTAAATATGAGCCAGTTGCAAAGCGTCTGAATTTTGATCATGTGACTATGTGGATGCTGCAACAGCCATAAGTTCAAAAAATGGTCATAAGTCTGTTTTTTCAGTGCTGTTGTAATTTTGAACGGTCACTAAACGCATGGTTGTAAGTCCAGAACCACCTGTACTGCTGAATAAGCAACATGATGCATTTGGGAGGCTTACACAGACAGCATAACGATTATTCCTAATGTATTTACTTATTTGCCACTCATCTTGCTGCAAAGTGACTCTGGGTAGTTTACAACACTAAAAACAATAAAATTATACAGACGCCTATATCTAACTGCAATAAAAATTTCAACTACAAATTATGACTAAAAGATGGGGTGGGTCAGAGCAAGATGAGCAGTGGGGAGGTGAGATATACTGTTGCATCAACCATCTCCAATGTAATACTCCCCTATTGGGGCTCTACATATTGTTGCCCACAACATCAATTCAGCAGATTTTTATTACCTATTATGAACACGAGGGCTCCAGTCATTGATATTGCACTAAATGCTTAGGGTGCATTTGCCTTGTCTATTTTTAAAGCCATCTGTGCCGCTAGCTATCAAATATCTGACATCAGTGATCCTTTTTATACAATGAACCATAAAGTCCTTCTTTATTATCCCCCTAATTATATTGTCAGGGCTGAATATGTGAAATATCCTTCTTTACAGATCTTCATTTTCCTGTCTTGATAATCAAACGAGGTGTGACATTAAGTGCGTCTTTGTATTTAATATTAATAAAAGGGCCAGTAAAAAAAAAATCCCTTCTCTAAGCCTATGGGTAGTCCTACATGTATCTTCTTCAAGCTCAGGTCCTCAATCAGAGGAATTTGAGGACTCTGTGCAATATCTTAGCTGTTCCTAACACTGTTCTCTTCTGGGCAGAGCCCTGATATCGTTCCTGAGATCTGTTGGAGCCCCTCTCCCAGCTAGGAGTCACAGCTTCAGTGGTCCTGCCACCCCTGAGACCACTTGCTGACATTCTGTACTCATGGGCAGGTGATCTCCAAAGTTCCTTCCATTTTTATATTCCTATGCATTTGGGTGACTTTGGGCCAGTCACCAGGAGACTGTGGGTTCTAGTTCTACGTTTGACATGAAAGGCGGCTGGGTGACTTTGGGCCAATCACCAGGAGAGTGGTGTTCTAGTCCTGTCTTAGGCATGAAAGCCATCTGTGTGACTTTGGGTCAATCACCAGGAGACTGTGAGTTCTAGTTCTACCTTTTGACATGAAAGTTGGCTGAGTGTCCTTGGGTCAGTCACCAGGAGACTGGTGTTCTAGTCCTGTCTTAGGCATGAAAGCCATCTGTGTGACTTTGGGCCAGTCACTAGGAGACTGTGAGTTCTAGTTCTGCCTTTGACGTGAAAGCTGCCTGAGTGTCCTTGGGTCAGTCACCAGGAGACTGGTGTTCTAGTCCTGTCTTAAGCATGAAAGCCATCTGTGTGACTTTGGGCCAGTCACCAGGACACTGTGAGTTCTAGTTCTACCTTTTGACGTGAAAGCTGGCTGGGTGACTTGGGGTCAGTCACGCTCTTTCAGCCCAACCCACCTCCCCGGGTTGTCCCTAAGTGCACCACAATTCCTAAAGAACCTGTATCTGCAAACTTTTCCTCATTGCACCTAATCATAGCAGAAACATTTGTTTGTTTGATTTTTATCTTGCCTTTATTATTGTTTATAAATAATGCAAGTTGGAGAACGTACCTAAATACTTCTTCCTTGTCCTAGTTTCTCCACAACAACCATCCTGTGAAGTGGGTTGGGCTAAGAGAGAGAGACTGACCCAAAGTCAACAAGTCAGGCTTTTTTTATCCCTAAGGAGGGTCTAGAACACACAGTCTCCTGATTCCAAGGCCAGCACCTTAACCACTAGATTAAATGGGCTCTAGTTTGCCTTAGCAACCTCTTCCTTCTGTTATGTCCCCATAACAGCCACCAACAAAACTGACCCCAACCAGAGCACAGATGTACTCAAAGAAGTCATGCAAGATCGGAAGATGTGGAGAGACCTGGCCCATAGAATCACCAAGAGTCGGACACGACCTAATGGATAACATCACCACTACCATACCACCACCAAATTTTATCCTATCTTATGCTTTAAATCTTGACCGTGCAAATTTAATAAAAGGAAATTATCTATGGTGTATTTTTTAAAAATTTTAATTCCATTTATATCCCGCCCTTCTCCGAAGACTCAGGGCGGCTTACAAGCTTTAGCAGTATCCTTCATTCTATGTATATGCCTGCTTATTAGGGCTTTCGCCCCCCCCCCCCCAGCAGCATTATTACAAAGTCAGCTTATTGCCCCCAACAATCTGGGTCCTCATTTTACCTACCTCGGAAGGATGGAAGGCTGAGTCAACCTTGAGCCTGGTGGGACTCGAACCGGCACTAATTGCAGGCAGTTGGTGTTACTTAAGGAGGCATTAGCCCACTGCTCCACCAAGGCTGATTCCTCTCATTTTAGGCAGTGAAATGAAACTGCACACAATTTATATTTATTATCAGAAAAAAACAGATTTTTGTTATTCATTGTGTTTTATTGCACTGGATAATTAAAAATGGAGTTCAGCAAAAAAATATTTCTTTCATATGTTCCGGAGGAAAACTTGCATACTTGACTACCTTTTGGTTGCGGATTAAGAGTGTAGTGAGGCAATAAATAACTCAAATAACTCAAGAGGAAAAGTCCTCTATTATAAATTAGTGAAAGATATCAAGGGCAGCAAGAAAATAATTTGGGGACAAAAATGAGTCGGTTTTTTTTTTGAAGATCAAGTATAATGGCAAATTAAAAGACATTGGAGCCTCGAAAATAAAGTCTTGGGAATGCAATTCTTCCCCATTCAGTAGAGTTCCAATCACAATTCTTTCTAAAATAACCCCTGTGATTTCATAAACAACTTGTTAGGCAGCCCACCAGAATGCTTACCAAATCTATAACGTCCTCTGGATTTCCAATTCTCCAGCCCTGGTTCCTTTATAATGACCACAGATAAGTTGAGTCATTTTTGGATAAAGTCATTTGGGTGACTTTGGGCCAATCACTGGGAGACTATGAGTTCTAGTTCTGTCTTTGATGTGAAAGCCAGCTGGATGATTTTGGGCCAGTCACCAAGGGACTGAGTTCTAGTTCCTCCTTAGGCATGAAAGCCATCCAAGTGACTTTGAGTCAGTCACCAGGAGACTGTGAGTTCTAGTCTAGATAGCAAATGTTTGTTGTTCTCTTTTATATTAGCAATAATTTGAGTTGATTTTCAGCCCTGGCCAGGTGATATATTTTAGATACCCCAGATAATCTTCACTTCCACTAATTTGATCATGATCATATTTTATTTGTTGTATTTGCTTAATATCTTTGTATCACTGTTTCTCACATTGAGTGGTCATTAGCCACACTAAAGAAACAATAAACTAAATGAAAATTTCATTTGCTCTAACTCTGTTGCTACGTAGATCCCAAGTGGCAGCCTTGTATGAGATACTGATTTATTTGTCTACCAAATTCTTGGGTTTCTACCTAAAGTAGAACTAAGGAGAAATTTCCTGACAGTTAGAACAATTAATCAATGGAACAACCTGCCTCCAGAAGTGGTGAATGCTCCAACACTGGAAGTTTTTAAGAAGAGACTGGAATGGTATAGGGTTTCCTGCCGTAGCAGGAGGTTGGACTAGATGACCTCCAAGGTCCCTTCCAACTTCTTCTTCTTCTTCTTCTTCTTCTTCTTCTTCTTCTTCTTATTATTATTATTATTATTATTATTATTATTATTATTATTATTATT
>JAKJMR010000970.1:210786-234964 GCA_024449315.1 Daboia siamensis | reverse complement strand
GAGTTGAAGTCCACAAGTCATAAAAGGGCCAAGTTTGAAGACCCCTGAGCTAAACTATAGATTGTTAAACTGTAACACAGACTTAGCCAAAATCCAACATCCTACAATGGCCTAATGCCAAATGACTCATCCTTTAATCTGTTTTTTTTAAAAAAGCAATCAAAAAGTTGTGTCCAAACAGAAGGACAGGTCAATATCAATTTCACTGCGCACCTAAACTTAAATGATAAATAAATGATAAATAAATCCACATAAACAGCAATGACCTTGATTACTTGCCTGCCATGGTAGAAATTCCAAGCACAATCCCTATTGATAACTCTATCTGTGTGCCCTAAAAATGACAAAGAGTGTTTCATTATTATCCTCACATTATGTAGATAGAACTTCAGGAATCACTTGTAGGAAACAACCCAAGTGTAAAATGGGGGAGGGGGCACCACCTGCTCACCCAATTCCTCTGGAAGACCCCCAAAGCAATATGCATGGTACTGCATTGTTGTAATGGTGTGTTAAAGCAGAACCTAAACTAGCAATGCTGCATTGCTGCAATGCTACCAACAGAAATATTTCAGAGCATATAAAGATTGGTACCAAGATGACTTACCGCAGCAATCATAATGGCATTATCAAAAAATCCAAAGCCTACAAAAGGTAGTGCATTGTGGAAGAACACTAGAACAGAGAGAGGTGTACAATGTTTTAAGTATTTAATCACCATTTGCAATTATATCAAATAACATGACATTATTATTAATCCAAATAACGATTGAAATGTGCTTAAAATCCCAGGCATGACACTGTTTCTATGAATAACCCAAACCAGAAGAGGCTTTTCATACTCTCTTGAACACAACTAACTACCAGCAATTTGTATGCAGCGATCGCAAACACCAAAGTGACTATCTTTGAAAGGCCAGATTCATTCTGGGTACTTTCTAAATAATTCCATCTGCAGTAGGGTGACAGAGGAAAAAGCCACACATACATAGAGGAATCAGTGACAAAATTGCTCTGGACACAGCTAAACAAGTAATTTTAGCCAATTTGTAACTGGGAGAGAGATGAGGAAAGATTCAAGAGATCCACTCTGTTGTAGACACTGAATTAGCATAGCAAACACTGTCCCCCCAAAAGTGAAAAGTAACAGCCAAATACTAAAAGTGGTAACACTGCAGTTCTTTGAGGCTTTCAATTCCTTAACCCATGAAAATATCTGATCTTTTTTTTTAAAGTACATTTACCGTGCTTCAGTTGTCCAGTGGATGGTGGTGCAACCTCCAGCTTCTCTAAATTTAAAGAAAGGAAAAGTATAAGCACAGACATATTTGGCTAGTTATTTTGTACATAAAAAGTAAAGGTAAAGGTTCCCTCGCACATGCGTGCTAATCGTTTCCGACTCTAGGGGCCGGTGCTCATCTCTGTTTCAAAGCCGAAGAGCCAGCGCTTGTCCGAGGACGTCTCCGTGGTCATGTGGCCAGCATGACTAGACGCCAAAGGCGCACGGAACACTGTTACCTTCCCACCGGAGTGGTCCCTATTTTTCTACTTGCATTTTTACATGCTTTTGAACTGCTAGGTTGGCAGAAGCTGGGACGAGTAACAGGCGCTCACTCTGTTATGCGGCACTCAGGATTCAACCCGCCAAACTGCCGACCTTCTGATCTACAAGGTCAGAGTCTTAACCCACTGAGCCACCGCGTCCCTATTTTGTACATAGCACTGTTTAAATGTGAACACGGTAAAATAATAACTCTGATGAAAAAATATAGGTACGGTAGATTCTCCACAGACTTAATTGGAATTAAAAGAACTGTCTCTTCAGTCACCAAATATGTTAATATGTTAATATCCCACAATTTAAAATGGCTTATCATATTCAAGGAATGGAAAAGAAGCAGACTGTGAAAAAAAAAATCATTTACTCTTTCATTACCCGGATAAATTCCATTCTTAGCTAGGGAAGGCAGAACTACCTTGATCCCTAAACCAGTACAATAAAAAATATTAAACTGCTCTGAATAATTTTGTAACATTAGTTTATGGCTATCAAACAGCTCCATGTCAGAAATCTTTTATCAATTTCAACTGACTTCAAGGATGACTCAAGAAATAAAACTGATTTAATTAACAATGGAAAGAAATTTCTTAAGCAGTGGATCACCAAAAATTGGCAGTGTAACTTATATTCACCAGTCATATTAGAGAATTAAGGATGTCATGAAGTTTAAGATTTGCGGGTTATTAAAGATTTTAATTTCTGTTTGCAATGTGTAGTATATTTCTTTTTAAGCTACTTAGATTCACTTGATTAAAGCAATATATAGACATATGTCCTAAACCCATTTTTGTGATAAGCAGCCTATAGGGGTAGTTGATTGACTGATTATTTATTTATTTAATTTTATTTAATTTTATTTAATTTAATTATTTTATTTTATTTTATTAGACTTATATATCGCCCTTCTCCCGTAGGACTTATGATTTAAGAACAAAAGTACTGATCACGCTTGGCAAAGAATTATGGCAAATGGATATAATTTAATCATGTTTCAAACAAGTCATCAGTAACATTAAATTATTACTCCTTCTTTGCAAACCACGGTGGCTTCATTCACAAATCACTTTCAGCAAGACCTGGAGTCCATTACAACGTTAAGCAACGTGCACACACAATTATATATTGCATCAAATTTAGCTCTGGTGACTATTTAGCACAATCTAACCTGTTTCTCCTTGTAAAGCTCATGGAGTAAGAGGAGAAAATAGAAACAATACAATGCAAAATAAATATATGCCAGTTCAGAGCCTCTGAAAGAAGTAATAAAGAAATCTACATATATAGATCGAAGGATTTTATATTCCCTGAATTTACTTTCTGTGGCTTAATATGGTACTATTTCAGAATATAAAGATGTGTATTCTCTCACCAATCTGTCTCTTAAGAAAAAGCCAGAACGTCACTTGATGGTGAGAATCTTAAATACATTACAACAAAAGCAGATTTTTTTTTCCTCTTTGTACAAAGAAAGATTTTATTCAAGAATCTTTTAAAAATGGCACAGTATAATAAAGGAAATTTGCACTACTGGATAAGAGGCACAGGAACCAAATCAATATTTTAACCTTATTTCAATAAGTGGAATATTCTCTTGGAAACTGATTATGAGAACAAAGGCTTCAATGGTTTCATTTGCAGGTTTTACATGGAAATGCAAATATTGATCAAACATAAACTTTTAACAGTAACTTCCTTCTTTTGGCCTCATTAATATAAAAAAGTAGTTATCATTCAAAGATCGATAAAAAAATCCTATGAGCTGAGATACTGTATGTACTTTTCTGCCTAATATTACACATTAAAATTAACCCACATTCAAAATACATAAATGTATATTTTTCTATATTTTTTTTCAATTTTTCTTCCAAGTAGTCGTTGACTTATTACAACAATTGGGACTTCTATGGCTAAGTGATACAGCCATTAAGTGAGTCATGCTTGATTATCTTTTTTTTTTTTTTGCTGCAGTCATGATTTCCCCCCACTGATTTTGCCTGTTGGAAATAGCAGTAGCACTTAGATTTATATCCTGCTTCACAGCCCTCTCTAAGCAGTTTACAGAGTCAGCATCTTGCCCCCAACAATCTGGATCCTCATTTTATTGATCTCGGAAGGATGGAAGGCTGCATCAACCTTGAGCCAGTCAGAATCAAACTCCTGGCAGTGAGCAGAGTCAGCCTGCAATATGCATTCTAATCACTGTGCCACCATGGATCTATAAATCCTCTGGGAAGGTTGCAAATGCCAATCATATGATCCTAGGACATTGCAACCATTGTAAACACCTGCCATTTGCCAGGTGCCCAAATTCTGATCACCTGACAGTGGGGATGCTGCAGTGGTCTTAAGTGTGGGAACCAGTCTCGCGTCATTTTTTTCAGCACCATCACAACTGTGAACAGTTGTTAAACAAATGATTGTTAAGTCAAAGACTACCTCTATTTTCTCTTCCATTGTGTGCTACAATCACATCAACTCTTGGCAATAGTTTGGTATTGTACCAGAACAATATAATCTATAGTTTGCATTTTTGTATGGCAAGCTTGGATCAGTAAATGGAGCGGAAGAATAAGGAAGTGCTTGTATTATCAAGTTGTGAACCAGTTTCTTCTGGATCGCCCACAATTGAAACATGCTTTGTCTGGAACACATGCTGAAAAATGTAAGAAAATTATCAGGTGGGCATTAATACCTTGCTTGAAAACAACAAGAGTAAAAGTGATGTAAGACTTTCCATTCATAAAAAATAACATATCAGGAATGAATGAAATTACAGCCAGTGCAGAAAAAGCAGGCAGAGAAAAGCAGCTGTTTTCATGGTTATAGTAATCATTGAAGACCAGCAGTAACTTTATTCATACTAAGTGTAATTATGTATGGAATTAATTTCTACAAGTTACAATGACAACAACAACCATTTGCTTCAAATGCTAAAGAGCACATTAAACGACTTGGGCGAGTTCCTAAATCTCATGCAAACACTAACATTAGATATGATCCAAAGCCACTTCTTCAAAAAAAATCTTTTAGAGTAACATTATTAATAAATAAGACAATCTTAGAAACAAGCAAGTAGCAGAAAAAGGCCGCTGTTCTCAGGGTCCAACCAATTATTACAAGCAGGCTTCATAACAAAATGACAGCTCATTAGGTCTGACTGTTCTTCAAATCATGGTTTGCTATTACATCCAGTCAAGACAAAAAGGTGTCAAAATGTCAGTTTCCTAAATTAAACTGAAAATAACCCATAGTAAAACATACATTGCAGGCCTTATCAGGATAAGGTAAAGGTAAAGGTTCCCCCGCACATGCGTGCTAGTCGTTTCTGACTCTAGGGGCCGGTGCTCATCTCCGTTTCAAAGCCGAAGAGCCAGCACTTGTTCGAGGACGTCTCCGTGGTCGTGTGGCCGGCATGACTAGACGCCAAAGGCGCATGGAACGCTGTTACCTTCCCACCGGAGTGGTCCCTATTTTTCTACTTGCATTTTTTACGTGCTTTCGAACTGCTAGGTTGGCAGAAGCTGGGACGAGTAACAGGCGCTCACTCTGTTACGCGGCACTCGGGATTCGACCCGCCAAACTGCCGACCTTCTGATCAACAAGCTCAGCGTCCTAACCCACTGAGCCACTGCGTCCCTATTTATCAGGATATACAAGCTTTTCAGATACAGCCTTTCTCACTTCATCTAAAAACTACTGTACCTGCTTAAAACACTAAAGTCCTTTAATTAAAGTGAGATCAGTTTAAACTAAACTGCAAACAAATTCTGATTAAGAATTTGGCTTGTGATTCCTTTAGACCAGTTTGGCAGTTAATTAGGATAACTTTGATTTTAGAAGTAAAAGCCCTTATCTCCTTACTGTTACTCTGAAAGAAATCAAATGCTGATGCAGACAGAATTAACCAAAAGCATTTATATTAGCACATGCCAGATAATTTGATGGGGAAACATTAGTAAGTTCATGTAAGGTTATATGACCAGCACCTTTTTACTCACATCATGCCTTATTTATCAATAGCAAAATTTACTGTACCCAAAGCCCTATGTAGTTCTGCTGATGCTACCTGTTTCATTGACATCTTAAATGGTACCAGTGGTTTAGGAAATCTGGATGCTAAAAAGGTTTCATACAAAAGAAACAGCATGTTATTTTACTTTCACTTGAACATTTTAAAAGTTCATTATCCAAACCTAGAATCCCAAGTTTATTTATTTAAAAGTAACAGTCACTGACTTTAATAGGCATTACTTCCTTATAAATACTGTTATCTTGCATCCTTTCACTGTGTCATTATGAAATTTGCTCTGTAGGATGGAACATTAAACTGAAAATGAACTTTCATTCCTCCTTCACCAAATTAAATATATAACTCTATTCTCATTTAATCTGATCCCCTGCACTCCATAAAAACACTTGCACAGAAACATGAATTCTCATGGAAAAAGATTTGAAATATTTGTGAGTTGTAGCAGGAAATAGCTTAGTTGATAGTGAAGATTTTCTGACTTGAATTCTAAGGCAGTATTAGTTCATTACTAAAATAATAAACAATCAATGACAAGTACAATTTGTCTTCCATGCTTCCAACCCATCTTGTTGTTCTGACCAGGTGATGATGGGAGATTTCCACACACCATTTTCAGTCCCACCAGCTCACCACAGACGCCCACTATCCTGTGTTTTTCCTTACCAAAGCCATTCTTGCAACGTTATAAACAACTCATGCACCAATCAGTCCGCCATTCAATTGAGCAACAGAGTAGGGCAAATAATAATAATAATGATAATAACCCTGCTACCTAACAAAATCTACACTCCTCACCACATCTGTTTTACATGTATAAGAAGCCACTGGGTAAGTTCATTTGTTGGATCAAGGACAATTATCACCAATATGTCGTTGATACTCATTTATGTATCTTGTCCTTTGACTGGAATGCTGTTACAATGTCCCAATGCTTAGATGCTGTGAGAGTTGGGTTATAAAGGAACAAGCTCAGCCCAACCTGGCAAAAGTGAGTAGTTGTGATTGTCTGGGCTCCCTGGTGTTGGGAACCCTCCAACTTTGTTCCTGAACGGGGCTACATTACCTTGTTTAGGTCTTGTGTGCAATGTGGGGTTACACGACTACAATGAAAAACAGGTGGTAGCTGAGGCCAGGAGGGCCTTCATATGGGGTATCTGGCACTAGCTGCACCCTTTTATGAACCAGAAGGCACTTCTTACAATCATTTATTTGGTCGCTTTGAGATGTATCATTGCAATGTGCCCTTGAAAACCATTTGGAAGGCACAGGTGATCCAGAATGTAGCAACACAACCAATGATGGCGGCCGGTGCATCATGCCCATATTACTGACTTCCGGGTGCAATTTAAGATGGTGGCTGACATCTTTAAAGTTCCACACGGCATAGGGCCAGGTTATTTGGGAGACTACCTCTTTCCTATTTTTTTGCCCATCTCATAAATCTTGACAGTTGGCTTATTCCTTGTTCCATCAATTCGGCAATGTCATCTAGTAGGACTTGGGTAGGCATTTTGTCTCCACCTTATCAGTTTTAAAAGAGCCTTAAAAACATGGTTCTTTCCCCAGCCCTTGGATTAGGCTGACTGGGGACTTCCTTGTCACTTTTGGGAGACAACGGCCGCTGTTCACTCCAGATGCTATTTTGAGGTTTATTCTCAATTTTAATCCATATATCTTTAGATGCCTTGAGTTGCTGGGGGCTAAGGCTTGACCAAATAATAAAAAATATGCAAGCAGCCAAAACAATTTCGCCTGCACTTCCAGGTTGGAAATGATTTAGCAGTGCAAACCAATGGGCAGTACAACACTGGTATGGCGGCACTGCGGCGATCTCAACTTTGTTAATATAACTGGTGTAAAGTTCCTTGAAATTTCAATTACACGGTACTAACGGGTCCCAGATTTCGTATGCATTTTTAAATTAGCAGATTTGAGGTACCCCGATTCAAAACCTTGGGGCTATGATGCACCATTTGGGCTAAACTGAAGGTTACTAACAGACAGGTGAGTAGTACCGGTATATAGGTACATGTAATCTTTTTTTTTTTTTGTCTTTCTTAGTGACCTGTAATTCAAAACAAATGCAAAGGTCATGAACGGGCAGGCACTCTCTCTTGACCTACCCTTCCCCCCCCCCCCAATTCAATGACAGACTTGTCTGATATTCAGTCCACACTTCCTCACCTTAAGACATGGGATCAGTATCTTCAGAGGGACCAGTGAGTGCCTCATGTCATTACAAAGCCCTCCCTTTCTGATGAGAGAAAAAAATGTTTCTCTTAAAAAGCAGAATAGTGGCACAGGAGTCCGAGAAGACAGAAAGGCCACTTTTGACCTCCCCAGTGGCCTCAGAATTAGCTAACTGGCATTGTAAGAAGTGAATGAATCAGCAATTGCCTACGTGCCAAACAAACAAACAAACAAACCCCAAATACCAAAGGGAACACTAAATTTTAGGAGACATCAGTAGTAGTCCCCAAACTAGAGGAAATACGTTTTTTTTTTAATTTCCCCATTTTATTTTTCCCTGAGTCCACACAGTTTCTGACTGACTTTAAGAAGCCAAGTAAATGGAAACAAAGACAGGAGGATAATTAGGATGATTTGTAGTCTGGAAACTAAGTCCCGTGTTGTACTTTTTAGGTACTTAAAAAGCATTTTTTCATTCAGAAGCTTCTTCCATCATTCTAGGACATGAAATAATAAAGTTACGAGAAGGTTTCAGTTGTATATTGGGAAAAACCTTGGAGCAGTGATTTGTCAACAAATCCATAAGGCAAACAGGTGTTTTAACTGCCTGCCAGCAAGCCAGCAACAACCATCAATTTTACTGGCAAATATTTGGTTTTAAAAAGCCCAGGCTACAAAAAAACAAAACGTTCCTCAAATATTGTCCCATCACAATCTTTAGAGAATGGAACTTCAATTTCCAGATGGAATATGAATTCATAAGGATTCTATTACATGCTGCATTTTATAAATTCGTAGCGCTAAGTTGTATTCTCGCAGTTTCTATTTCTGGTCTGATATTAAGTAAAATAATAACCCCCGTCTCCCTACGATGCTTACAATGCGATGGAAAGTTTCCAGAAAGAGTTTAGACAATAATGAGCTGCAAGATCTGTGATTAGTTGCATGTATCCTAATGCAAAAATGATCAGTAAGTCAGGGGTATCCAACCTTGGCAAGTTTAAGACCTGTGGATTTCAACTCCCAGAATTCCCCAGCCAGACATCCCTGGGGAATTCTGGGAGTTGAAGTCCACAGGTCTTAAGCTTGCCAAGGTTGCACACTCCTGAAGTAATGTTTTTGCAAGTTGGAATAGTAAAGCTCTATAGCAGGGGTGTCAAACTGCCGGCCGGATGCGTTATGCCGAAACCGCGCCCACCCCATTGCCAATGGGAAAAAAGTTGCGATACGTCACGACACGTGACATGTTGTTGTGAGTTTGACACCCTTGCTCTATAGTTTTCTATGTTATTCTTTGCAATATTTGTAATATTATAGTATGATTCACCTATGTGGATTTGTGTGTCATTTAATCATGTTACTTTAGCATGACCGATATCACATTAGGTAATTACTATAACTTGGTTAATATAAAAAGAATTATGTCTAATTATCCTTTGAATAGGTTTTTTTAACCAAAGTAAGGGACACTTGTATCTCTAGTTCTGAGTTGCTACCATGTCCCCTCATATAACACCTTTTCAGGAAAGCTGTTCAACTGTTCCTATTTTTATGCCTATATGTTATTACAAGCCATTTATTGGCTAAACCAAGATAGGTCTTTATTTCATCTATTTTAATAAATTCTGATCTACTTTAGGCATTCTGAGAGAAAATTATGAAAACTGTTTTATACTTCCTGGTTGAAAAATTTATGACCTAATTTGATTCCTCGATGTAAATGTACCAAAGAAATAACAGTGGTACAAAATCAAATCTAGTTATACAAGATCGATACAAAACTATAGAAAGAAATTTTCTAGCCACTACTACTATTTCCAAGAACATTATTGGATTATTGTGATACTTCAGAATAATGGAAGGATAAATGCAAATGTTTTTGATTTTCTACTATTCAAAATGCTATCCAAAATCAGAACCGTGTGATATTTGATTGATCCTAAAAGTAACAAACATTAGTATGCTTTTGGAATAATTTAAAAAATTTAAACCTTTTGAATAGACTTGTGAGTGTGTGTGTGTGTATTCATTCTCTTCTCACCCCTCTGAATGGTCTGGGGCTTTCTCAACCTCAGGTTCTCTACCACAGGGGTCCCCAAACCCTACTCCATGGACCAGTACCGGGCCACGGCATGCCAGCAACCGGTCCACACAAACAAGCAAAGCCCCATCTGTAGGATGCAGGCAGCACACAAAACCATGCCCCCTCCAGTCCACGGAAAAACCTCTCTCCACGGTGCCCAAAAGGTTGGGGACCTCTGCTCTACCAGATGCCTAGGAGTTTGAGTGTTCTGTGCAGTATCTTGTATGTACCTAACATCAGAACAGCTGGACAGAGAGCTCTAATATTGTTCCAATGATCTGCTGGAGCCACTCTCCCAGGTTAAGAGTCACAGCCTGGCGTGGTTCTACCACCACAGGGACCACTTTGGCCTTTCCACCTCCTCTCTAATTCCTCTTTCCGTCGCTGGTCCTTCTCCAGGTTCTCATAGTCCTCCGACCTGATGCTGCTGTCTCTTGGCTTTGCTACATCCATCACCACTGCTGTCCTCTGGTCCTTCTCTACTACCACAATGTCTGGATGATTGGCCAGTACCTGTCGGTCAGGATCTAGAAGATTCACAGCTCTCTTATTCTCTCTACAACCTTCTGTGGAATCTCCCATCTGCAGTTGGGAAGGTCTAGATCAGTGGTGGCGAAACTATGGCATATGTGCCAGAGGCGGCACTCAGAGCCCTCTCTATGGGAAAGTGTGCTGTCAACCCAGCCCCGCCTCCCCCCACACACCCCCAGAGGAGTCGTCCCCAGGTGCAGTCCGTGTGGAACAGCTCAACCAAGCACATGGCAGCCGGGCAGCAGGGACAACACTCTGCCCTCGCGGCCTGTTGTGCACAGATGATGCTGCGGGGTGCGGGTGGAGGGCATGGCTGCCATGGCGCTGCAGGGCCACATGGGCGATCGGCGGGCCGTGGAGGCAGTGGGTGGCCCTGCGGTTGGGTGGGATGGAGGCAGGGCAGGTGGGGTTTGGGCACTCACAAAAGGTTCGCCATCACTGGTCTAGATCAGGGGTAGGCAACCTCGGCTCTTTTATGACTCATGGACTTCAACTCCCAGAATTCCTGAGTCAGCATAGCTGACTCAGGAATTCTGGGAGTTGAAGTCCATGAATCATAAAAGAGCCGAGGTTGCCTAGCCCTGGTCTAGATTGTACACTGTGCAAATTTTTCTGTACACAATGCCATCTCTTTTGTTGTGCCATTTAGCGTATGCTGTTCCTGCCACTGTGAGGCCTCAGCACAGTCTACCCCTTGGATCCTGCCTGGTGTGGTAGGCTGGTCTTGTGCTGCTACGATCTAACCCCTGGTAGGATTTCCCAGTGTCTCTCAATGCAGAGGTCTGGTCTAGCCACGGCACTTCCTCTGTGTGATCTTCTTCCCACATCTGTCTGCTGTGTCGGGCATTCTCTCAGCAGCTCATCTTTGGGTGCCACCTTACTGATGTACTCCTGGATGCTTGGACACTCACCAAACCTACCAGCTCTTTCTCCTATCAATTCCGCAAAAGAAGAGAAGGAATACTTATAAGATTTTATTTTTTATCCCACCTTTGCTATTTTTAAATAACTCAGTGCTGTGAAGTGGATTCATACATCTGTTGCCCTTATTCCTCTATCAAAAAAAAAGCACTTCACTCCATGAAGATTAGGTTAAGCTATTTAGAAATGAAGCAACTAAAAGATCTCCATTGGTTTTTTTGCATTTTCCATACTTACCTGGATGCCTAAGACAGTATTTCTTCCAATGCCCTTTTTAAATACTATATATAAGACTGAGGGCTTAGTGACAGTTTCAAATACTGACAGGCTAAAATTCCAAAACAACATTTGTAAATCACTGCAAATGAATAAATATCCAGGAAAAAAAAATAGGTGCAGACTTTCCACGATGGGGAAGGTCCAGGATCGAGGCAAAAACAGATAGAGGTTTTTCAGCAGAACCAATTTACTGCTAATTCTCTCCTAAGGTGTTCGGAGGAGTCTTATTCCAGCACCTTTGTTGCATATTTTCTCACTAAGTAAAGTGTGAGGAAACATAACAATAGTAGTGAAATAAAAGCCCTCTGAACAGGCAATAGCAATTATAAATCACAACCACCCCTAAAAAAATAGCAACATGCACATGGTAATGCATCACACAAATTATGTACTTGCTCCTGGTATCTGATGCAAGTTTCAACATTTGTCTCCCATTGTCCCACACCCCACAAACATCAATTTAAATAGGCTTCAGACTGGCAGCAGATTAGCAAAACTTGCAGTTGGGATTTTAAACTCTAGAAAAATTACTTAAGCATTCTAGATTAAAAAAAACACCCTATAACTAAGAGATTAAGAACGCACAAGCATACATGAAGGAGATGGAAAGTATTTCTTCTACTGAGCATTCCTCCAAGATTTAATAATAATACGCAAGTCTCTTATTCCCCCAGGCTAGGAACAGTTCAAGCCATTCAATTCCTTCAAGGACAACTTCATATGGATCAAGGTCAAATGCAAGCAACTTCCTAAATACATAAAATACAATTTAGGCATAGTAGCTTGCAGTTAATTGTCTGTAACAGATGAAGATAAAAAAAGCAAAGCAAGCAGTTTTGATATTTTCCATTTCAAAGGTAAGAATTGCTCTGAATTTATCAGCTGGCTGACAGCTGTCCCTATTTTTTAAAAAGAGTGTGAAAAATCAATGTGACAATAACAGACTCATAACTACTTTAGATTTCAGCACAATCACATGTATGCAGACGGAAACTCATAATTAGCTGTCATTTGTTTTGGAAAAAGCTGAGTGGGCATTATCTGCACTATGATGCAACTCACATATGTAACTGCTAATTTAATGCAACCGCTCAAAGTTAAGATTAATTTACACACCATGCTATGCCAGCATTTGCTTTAACCAACATTTTTTGACTAAGGCAAGGTCCTATTTTATTTAGAATCCTAATCTATAAATCACAATGATTTGCTATCAATATCAGGCTAGTTCAAAATGAACCAAACTACATTAAATAAGGTTTAGCATGAGGTGTGAACGCAACCTAAGTGCTATGACACTGGAAATATCTAGCCATATTTGGCAAAAACCAATTTGTTCATTTTAAGATGCCATTAAGATTATTTTTGCTACATTATACTAACATAGCTTGGAAGTATGAATTAATGTACCTTAAAGGTAAAGGTTCCCCCGCACATGTGTGCTAGTCGTTTCCAACTCTAGGGGTCGGTGCTCATCTCCGTTTCAAAGCCGAAGAGCCAGTGCTTGTCCGAGGACGTCTCCATGGTCATGTGCCAGCCTGACTAGATGCCAAAGGGGGAGGGCCTTCTCTGTGGGCGCCCCGGCTTTATGGAATGAGTTACCGGTTGAGCTCTGGACGGTGCCTGACCTTCGCTCCTTCCGACGCGATCTGAAGACCTTTCTATTTGAACAAGCTGGCCTGGCCTGATGGGGGATGGGTTGGGATTTTTACTGGGGTTTTTTATATCATTATATATTGTTTTAGTTTGGGCTCTATTTAATTCTTTTTAACTTTTATATCTTGTATTTATGTGTGCCCTGTTCACCGCCCAGAGTCCTTTGGGAGAAGGGCGGTATATAAATATAATAAAATAAATAAAATAAATAAATAAAGGCGCACGGAACGCTGTTACCTTCCCACCGTAGTGGTCCCTATTTTTCTACTTGCATTTTTACGTGCTTTCGAACTGCTAGGTTAGCAGAAGCTGGGACAAGTAACAGGTGCTCACTCTGCTACGCGGCACTTGGGATTCTGCCGATCTTCTGATTGACAAGCTCAGCATCCTAACCCACTGAGCCACCGTGTCCCTTTAATGTCCCTTAATTATATCTAAATGCATCAGATTTCTTCTTTTTAATCTGTTTTTTTTAATACTAATTGAACTCTTCCCTTTTGGTTTCTCCTGAAGTGAATAATACATTATAAGCAGCTAGAGATGTACGTTCTATTACTTTATAAAATGTTATATGTAGAGGCTAAATTCACACACTCAGTCATGATGCTTAAACCATAATGGCTCAATTCAGGCAACACTATAAGCCAAAACAAAAACGAATTATACTACGATGTAGCATATGTGAATCCAATCTGTCCTATAAAATTTAAATAATGCTGCCGCAAACTGCCCCAATTAAAGTCTCAAACTAAGCTCAATCCTCAATCAGGTATGATATTTATATTCTAATGCTTTACAATTTAAAGCAGTTGCTCTAAACACATAATTTATCATCCATCTTAAGACATTGACAAATACAGGTAGTCCTTGACTTGCGACTGCAATTGAACCCAAAATTTATGTTGCTAACCAAAACATTTAAGTGAGTTTTGCCCCATTTTATGATCTTTCTTGACACAGTTGTTAAGTGAATCTGGCTTTCCCATTGAATTTGCTTGTCAGAAGGATTCAAAGGATGATGATGATAATAAAAACAACAACAATAATAAAGTTGGAAGGGACCTTGGAGGTCTTCTAGTCAGGCAGGAAACCCTATAGCATTTCAGACAAATGGCTTTCCAGTCTCTTCTTAAAAACCTCCAGTGTTGGAGTATTCATAGCTTCTGGAGGCAGGTTGTTCCACTGATTAATTGTTCTAACTGTCAGGAAATTTCTCCTTAGTTCTAGGTTGCTTCTCTCCTTAATTTCTATCCGTTGCTTCTTGTCCTGCCTTTGGACGCTTTGGAGAATAGCTTGACTCCCTCTACGTTGTGACAACCCTTGGGATATTGGAACACTGCTATCATGTCACACCTCACCTTCATTAGACTAGACATACCGAATTACAGCAACCGTTCCTTGTATGTTTTAGCCTCCAGTCCGCTGATCATCTCTGTTGCTCTTCTCTGTACTCCTTCTAGTGTCTCGACATCTTTTTTACATCGTGGTGACCAAAACTGGATGTAGTATTCCATGTGTAGCCTTACCAAGGCATTGTAAAGTGGTATTAACACTTCACGTGATCTTGATTTTATCCCTCTGTTAATGCAGCCTAGCACTGTGTTGGCTTTTTTGGCAGCTGCAGCACACTGCTGGCTCATATTTAAGTGATTGTCCACTAGGACTCTGAGATCTCTCTCAGTTGCTACTATTGAGCCAGGTACCACCTCCGATACTATACCTGTATATTTGGTTTTTCTTGCCTAAATGTACAATGATACTTTTTTCACCATTGAATTCAATTTTGTTAGAAGATCACACGAAGTCACAATATTGCAACTGTCATAAATATATGCCAGTAGAGAAGGATCCAAATTTTGATCACATGACCATGGGGATAACACAATGGTCAGAAGTGTGAAAAACAGTCATAAGTCCCTTTTTTTGAGGGACTCTGTAACTTTAAACAGTCACTAAACAAATGGTTGTTGAGGACTACCTGTAAAGGGCACAATCCACTGCCAGCGTTCTATTGATATAATTGTTCTCAATAAAATGAAAGGAATATACAGGTAGTCCTTCTAACCATTCAGTGATCATTCAAACTTACAACAGCATTGAAAAAAGGGACTTATGACCGATCCTAAGACTTATAATGATCACAGCATTCCCATAGCACATGACCAAAATCTGGGTGCTGGTTGCAGTATCACAGAGTCATGTGATTGCTATTTGCAACCTTCCCAGCTGGCTTCTGACAAGCAAAGTCAACGGGGAAGTCAGATTTGCTTAATGACAATGACTCACTTAATAACTGCAATGATTCCCTTAACCACCATGGCAAAAGGTCATAAAATGGAGTGTGACTCACTTTACAACTGCCTTGTTTAGCAATGGATATTTTGGGCCCAGTTATGGTTGTAAGTTAAGGACCACCTGTATTCTGCCACCTCACACAATTTACTTGAAGGATGGGCAGTCTTCTACAACAGAGGTAGGCCACCTTAGCTCTTTGATGACTTGTGGACTTCAACTCCCAGAATTCCTGAGCCAGCATGGCTCGGCTTGGAAACCTCTCCCTTTTCCCTCAGCATGGCTGGCTCAGGAATTCTGGGAGTTGAAGTCCACGAGTCATAAAAGAGCCAAGGTGGCCTACCCATTCTAGAACAACTCACGTATGTCTACTGTGGCAGCTCTCTTCAAGTTCCACTGAGACATGTATATCTGTTAGCTGCTAATTACAAACTGCCAATTAGCACAAAAAAGCTAGGAATAATCCACATCAGCAACTGTAGTGTCACACTGCAATATGATTTAGTACCACTCTTGACAGAAGTATGTCTCCTTTCTAATCACCAGGGCTAAAAGTTACTGAAGAAAGCTGTAGTCTACACAGATTTTCAGAAACAAGAAGTAAACAATTCAATTAATTACATTTGAGGAAGAACCACATCCAACAATGGCAATGACCGTGAACATTCAGGTGTTCTGAACATACATTTATATTCCCTTTTGGGATGAGCAACATTATACAGAGTGCAGAGAAACAAAAGAAGCCAAAGAAATTAAAGGTGCAAAAATCTGGTCAAAATACTACTTTCCCCTGTATTTTGTGCATATTTCAGTAACACTTCACACAATATTATTCAATGTCCTAACTCAAGTTTTTAAAGTTTTAATTTTCAAAACAGGGATCTAAAGTTGGCTTTGATTCCCGATTGATATTAAGCAAACTCTGTAAATGCTCTAGACCAGGGGTGTCAAACTCAATTTCTTTGAGGGCCGCATCAGCTTTGCGGTTGCCCTCAGGGGGCCAGGTGGGTATGGCCAGGGTGGACGTGGCCTACTGGGTGGGCGTGGCTAGAGTGCATAAGGCCTACTGGGTGGGCGTGGCCAGCTCTACATCGTTCACATCAAGGGTGCCTATGGGACCCTGGGCAGGAGTGGGACAGATCTGGGGGTCTCTGGCAGAAGGAAGGTCTCTGGGCCAGGGCCAAGGCAGTGGGGGCCATTCCGTCACTGTTTCCAGGATGGCTTCGCGGGCCGCATGAAACCACTTTGCGGGCCGGATCCGGCCCCCGGGCCTTGTGTTTGACATGTCTGCTCTAGACTAGTACCTTTTCAAATTCTACTGCTTAAAACATCAACGAATGGAGGCTCCATCAAAAAATGTGCTAAGAAGTTATCAGTCTCTACACACCATTGGACACTATCAGATACACCAACCAGTTCTGAATAGAGCAGCAGAAAAGCTTTAAAAACGGATCACGGAGAAAAGCAACCCAGAACTATGGAGAAATTTCCTGAGTTACAACAATTAATCAGTAGAATAACTTGCCTCCGGAAGCTGTAGGTGCTCCAACACTGGATATTTTTAAGAGGAGACTGGACAACTACCCTATTTATCTGAAATGGTATAAGGTTTTTTAATGCTTGAGCAGTGGGTTGGACTAGAAGACCTCCAAGGTCCCTTCCAATTCTGTTATTCTGTTAAAAAAAAAACGTTCTAAAGCACCTGAACACTGAAAACACACTACACCTCTAGAAATCAGGTTTTTGTTCCTTTTTTTAAATAAAAGAGATCTGCTGGAAGAGGCAAACAAGTTACACACTGAGCGTTTTCTTGCACCATCGTCTGGCACGGCTAAAGGAAAATATGAGAAGAGGCCATTCAGATATCACTTGGGGCACAGAAGCCGGTCGGATAACTAATCTGGGATTCAGCTGAAAAAGCAATGGCAAGCAAAAAAAAAAAAAACCACACACACACACACACACACAACTGCACGTGCCCAACCATCAGCTGCCGCGCACAGGGGAATCGGCAGGGAGCAGAATATTTTCCTACAGCAAAACGCAAGCGTGCACACGCCTGTTCGGGACTTGGAAGCATTGGCTTGCGAAATGCAAATAAGCGGAATTACCTGGTGCCAGAGCCGATGCATCCCCGGAGCCAGGGTGGGGGGCTTAGTTTGGGTTGCCTAGGAAAATCGCCAAGCCCTCAAAAAAAAGAGCCAACGTGACAACATTCCTAAACTAATCTCTCTCTTTTTTTTTTTTTTGGGTCTCCATCTCGGGGACTGCGCGCGTACACGTGTTGACTCGACTTCCCAAGAAAGCCGGCCTGCACGCGGGATGCGCGCACACACACACGCGCGCGCACACACCAAACGCGCTTTCCCAGACTGACACTCTCGCTGGTTTCTTTCCCCCCCCCCGCCCCCCGCCGCCCCCCTTCCCAAGAGATGCGTGTTCCGAGACGATCCCTCAAACGGGTGGCTGGGTGGGGCAAGCCAGCACGGCTCCCGGGCTCGTTCAGACGTGCAGGGGGGGCGGGCCCTCTCACCTTGCGCGATGGCGATGGACTCGAAGCGGTGCAACTCCCTGAGCAGGCAGCTCCGCTCCGTCGAGTGCAGGCTGTAGATGAAGTCGCGGGCCCCCTGCGCCGTGTTCAGCGCCTCCATCGGCTCCTTCTTGGGGTGCGTGCCCAGCGGCCGCGGGGAGCCCACGCAGGAGGCCGCGGGCGGGAGCCACAGTCCGCTTTCGGGCCGGGGCGCGCGGCGGAGGGCGCTCAGGCGCCGGCGGAGGAGCAGCAGGAGGCAGCGGCAGCCGCCGAGGCGCGACGCCGGCGCGGAGGAGCCGGCCGAGCCGAAGCGCAGCGCCAGCCGGCAGCTCAGCCACGTCGGCGACGACATGCCGCCCGCCGGCTACCGGCGCTGGGAAGGAGAAGGGCGGCAGCGGCGACGCCCGGGCGCCGGGAAGGCGGTGCTCATGAGTCTGTCCCGAGCCTTCCCCCGGCCGCGCCCTGCCCGGCAGTGCCGGCGGCTCAGAGTCCGAGGACGGCTCCGGCCAGCCGCCGCATCGCCCCTCAAACGGCACCCGCAGCAGCAGCAGCAGCAGCAGCAACGAACTCCGGCGAGCGGCTCCCGCCGCGCCTGTGAAGCGCGATTGAAACCAGGGAGGCGGCAGGCGGGCGCCACGCAGGCGCACTGGCCTCATCTTGCCAATGGCCGCGGCCTCGCCCCCACGTCTTCCAACCAATGGGAAGAGAGAGAAGACTTCTCTTTTCGTCTCCGCCTTCTTCCCCGCCGCTCCTAATTAGGTGGGGGGGGGGAGGAAAGAGGACGAGATTCTAGCCACGCCCACCTCCCTGCAGATCGCCGCTGCCCCTCGTTGCTTTTAAGTTGATTGTCAGAGTTGGCTGTAAAAACCCGGGTGGCCGCTAAGTGGCAGCCAAAAGCCTCAACTTCTGGATCAATCTTGGGGTGGGCCGGATGACGGCAAGCCAAATCGGATAACCCTCTCTTGCATTGTCCCCTTCTTGGCTGTGGGGCTGTGTAAAGGTGAAGCTTCACTCCTGCTGACTTCATGGAAACATCTGTATTATTTCCTTGGGTGCGGTCCAGATGTTTTGCTAGGAATATAAAGGCAAAGTCGGCCGGTGCAGATTGATTGCTGGTGACTTCATAGATAAGGCCCATGTAGTTGGGGACTCTTTGAACTCTGGTGCTGGAGAAGACTCCCGTGAGTCCCTTGGACTGCAAGGCGATCAAACCGGTCAGTCCTAGAGGAGATCAACCCTGACTGCTCTTTAGAAACCAGATCCTGAAGTTGAAACTCAAATACTTTGGCCACCTAATGAGAAGGAAGGACTCACTGGAGAAGAGCCTAATGCTGGGAAAGGTTGAGGGCAAGAGAAGAACAGGACGACAGAGAATGAGGTGGCTGGATGGAGTCACTGAAGCAGTAGGCGTGAGCCTAAATGGACTCCAGAAGATGGTAGAGGACAGGAAGGCCTGGAGGAACCTTGTCCATGGAGTCGCAATGGGTGGGATACGACTTCGCAACTAACAACAAAAGTTGCTGACTACAGAGGGCAGTGTTCAGGCCATGGACATTTCCGCAGTCATGAGACCGGCATCACAGAGTCCTTTTACTTTCCCACCTAAGTGGGACCTATTTATCTACTCACATTTGCATGCTTTCAAACTGCTAGGTTGGCAAGAGCAAGAATTGGAGCTTACCCCATCATGTGGTGCCCGGGTCTCAAACCTTGGGGTGCTGGCTGACAAGCACAGTGTCTTAACCGCTGAGCCACCACGCTGCCCACATGTAGGAAAGTGGTTGGTAATTTCTTCTTTCAGACTTTTAATCTGGGAATGTACCAAAACTAGGTCTGTCCTTTTTCCTATCTCCTTAGATTTTTTTTAAAAAGGATGTTACAAATTAGTATCTTCTTTACACAACTATTTTTTTCTCTTCCATCTGCTTCTGTATTAGAAAATTGTTGCAGCCACCTATCATTAGGGCTCTTGGATAATAGTTTTAAAATTCTGGGTTTTAAAAGCAATTGATTGTGTATGTAAGAGCCCACCCTGGTGTCCGATATAAGGTAAAGCAGAACAGAAATATTTTATAAATGAATAAGGCATCACTCATCTATTACAGAATCAAAGAATCACAGGGCTGAAGGGACCTTGGAGGTCTTCTAGTCCAAACCCCTGTTCAAGGTAGGAGACTTTGTTTCATCCCAGACAAATGGCTGTCCAATCTTTTCTTGAAGACCTCTTTTAATGGACCACCCATAATTCTGCAGTCGCGTGTGAAGCTCTGCTTATGCACAAAGCTCCATTTTTGCAAGTGGAAGGTGTATGTGCACTGTTCACACAAATGGAGTTGTGTGCACACCTGTGTGCCTGCCACTCACATGACATACACGCACACACCCCATGCCGGGCTAGGCCGCCAAGTTGGAAAGGTTGGGGACCGCTGCATTATTTCATTGGTCCTCCTTGTCCCGTCTTCTTCTCTACCCACTATGGGCCACACAGTTATAATTCACATTTGTGTAAACAGAATTTAAAATATTTAAAATATTTGACAAATATTTGTCTAACCACATTAGACACCAATCATTCATTTTCAAAGAATGGATATATTTCAGATTGTAAGAGAAGAACATGGTAGTCTATGGTAGCAAAAACAAGATTGAGTGGTAGTCCCTGAGCAACAATATGATTGATTCATTCATTCATTCATTCATTCAATTTATACAGCCATCCATCTAAAATATATGACTCGAGGCAGGTAACAATATTAAAAAACATTCCATTTTATTCTATAATAGATAAAAGCATATATAAAAACCTAAAACATACAGCAGCTGAGAAAAAACTTTCAAGATAGCCAGGAAATGGGTTGCATCATGCATCCAAAATTCAAGCACAGAGTCACATTCAAGGCCTTACAGAAGGCCAAAGGGGATGAGGGCAATCTATTGTCCAGAGGAACAAAATTCCAGAGGGTGGGCACCACAACAGAAAAGACTCTGCTCCTGGGCCCTACCAATTGAGACGCCTTAACAGTCGGGACCTTGACCTTGTCGTGTGTGTGTGTGTGTGTGTGTGTGTGTGTGTGTGTGTGTGTGTGTGCTGAATATAATGACCAAGGCTGTAACATTTTGCATCAATTGAAGCTTCCAAATACACTTCAAGGACAGGCTCATGTAGACTGCATTGTAGTAATACAAGCAGAGGGTGACTCAGGCATGAGTGTCTGTAAGTCAGGCAAATGTTATTAAGGGGCGTAAACTTTCATTGGCTCCATTAATCAGAGACATCATTATTGCATCTTATGAACTGAGTTGCAGCTTTTGAAAGCAGAAGCTTTTTAATTAAATGTCTTAGCTGGAAAAGAGGCTACCAGACTCCTCCTGATTTCATGAGCAAATGTTTCAGGCGGTAAAAGGAGACCAATTCCATACCTCTGTTGATTGCTATCCTCAATTCTAGCCAAAACAATCAACTGGGCCAGGGATAGGCAACCTTGGCTCTTTTACGACTTGTTGACTTCAACTCCCAGAATTCCTGAGTCACCATGGCTAGTTCAGGAATTCTGGGTATTGAAGTCCACAAGTTATAAAAGAGCCAAGGTTGCCTATCCCTGAACTAGGCCTTGAGTGTCATCGCCACCATTAAGGCCATCGCATAACCTAAATAACACTGGCAAAGCAAAACTAGGGAACTACAGACAAGCAAGGAAAATGAGCAAGGTCTGCAGAGATTCAAAGAGCGTTTAGGACCTTGTGGGTTTCTTTGCTCTCATAAAGCAGTTTAGTGATGACTGAGCACATTCGATTATCACACATAGTCCTTGGACTTACAATCATCCATTCTGTGACTATTCAAAGTCACAACGGCATTGACAAAAGTAACTTATGGCTTTTTTCACACCTATGACCGTCAGGGCAACCCCATGGTCACATGATCAAAACTTCAAATGCTTAGTAACTGCTTCATATTTATGACGGTTGCAGTGTGCCAGGGTCATGTGATCCCCTTTTGCTGGCAAGCAAAGTCAATGGGGAAGCCAGATTCACCTAACCGTGTTACTAATTTAACAACCGCATAGATTCACTTAATAACTGTGACGGGAAAGGTCTTAAAATGGAACAAAACTCATTTTAACAGCTGTCTCACTCAGCAACAGAAATGTTTGGCTATCTGTAATTATAGCAAATGTTCAGGGAGATAAGGATAGAATGTCACCCATGGAATTCCAAATAGAAAAGTCTCCCCATGTTGTGACATTTTGTTGCTGGTCCTGTTTATACAATAATATTTTATATGCACTATCACAGGGGTCTTCAAACATGGCCCTTTTATGACTTGTGGACTTCAACTCCCAGAATTCCTCAGCTAGGCACGCTGGCTGAGGAATTCTGGGAGTTGAAGTCCACAAGTCATAAAAGGGCCAGGTTTGAAGACCCCTGCACTATCAGGTCACTGGTGCTACAGCTAGTCCTTGTTTAATGACCAGTTGCTTAGCAATTGTTCAAAGTTACAATGGACACCAAAAGAACTTACGATTTGGATTTGAACTTCCAACAGCTATCCCACCTCCCACAGTCCTGTGACTATATTTGGGGTGTTCAGCAACTGGCCCTCATTTACGGCCATTTGCAATGTCCCATGATCAGATAAAGTGGCAATTTAGGACATTTTTTGCCTCAAACCAGTGTTTACATCCAATTTCTGGCAAAAAAATGGGTTCGTTGTGTTTGTGTTGTGACTGTTTCTTTAAAGTTTTGCATCCACTTTATTGCACAATTTTTCATTTGTTCTGTCTCCGTGCCATTTATGAGTAAGAGTTTATATATGCGGATTTTTTTTTTTAAGTGGACAAGTATAGGATTACGCTTCCAGCTTTTCAGAGACTCTCTGAAGCATTTAAAATGAGCAAGTGAATAATGTATAGGACATTACAGCTTGTTAGCCTCTTGGAAATTTTTGTTAAAACCAAGTAGTCAAATCATTAAAGCAACTGGAAATAAAAATTCCGTCAGAAATCCCAGCAAGTATTAGAAAACATATCAATAGCTGGATTGCTTTGTTTAAAAGATCATTTGTATTTTGTTCAGCGGGACCTGAAATATGAAGAGGTACAAGTTTCCACATTTTGTCTTGGCCAGTTATATATTTCAATTCAATATCCTAGCGGAAATACTCTCAGGGGTCCTCGGTGCTCTCTGACCTTGCTTGCTTTCTTGCAGACGTTTTATTACATGCTGGTCAGGAGTGCTGTTTGCTGTCAGTTTATATTCTGGTGTCTTGCCTGTGTGAGTGGGGGCTGTCTTAGGGATTAGGCCAAATCAAAAATGCCAGGGAATTTCTAGAAGGTTGGCAGTCTGACAAATCAGCCACCAATAGACACATAGACATTAACGACACCTATAGGCTGCGCAAAAGAGACAATCAACCAGCCCAAAAGAGAAGCAGACTCCAGCACCTCTCCACCGGCAATCAGCACTCAGATCAGCATAGATTAACTCCAAGGTCAACATCAGACCAACAATCAAGTAAGCAAAACCCCAATCAAGAAATTGCCAAAGAGCAAGAAAGTCCAGTTGCCTCATGAAAAAGCATCTCTGGGATGCCAAAGAGCCGTTAGCCAAAGAATCCATAAGGCCGCCCTCACCCACCCAGACAGGCAAGACACCAGAACCGTGGTAACGAACCTACAGCACGCGTGCCACAGGCGGCACACGGAGCCGTCCCTGTGGGCACGCACGCCATCACCTCGGAGGGAGACAAGGCCAGGATGCTGCCCTCCACCACTCCACGTGTGCCTGCGGTCTCGCTCTCTTTCTGTCTGCACTGAGAGTCAGGGAGCAGCTGCAAGAGCTGCTGGGCAGATCAGGGCTGGATGGTGGAGGCAGCTGCCAGCAGGACTTCAGGTAAGCCTCTGGAACGATTTTTGTAGCACCCCAGCAGCTGGATTTTATTGTTGTTTTTTTAATATATCTATTTATTGTCTTAGCTTGGGCATTGTGTTTAATTCTTTTTTAACTTTTGTATTCTTGTATTTTTATATGTTTGCCCTGTTCACCACCCTGAGTCCCTCGGGAGAAGGGCGGTATACATATAAAATTAAATAAATAAATAAATCC
>JAKJMR010000970.1:181632-205786 GCA_024449315.1 Daboia siamensis | reverse complement strand
AGCTGGGAGATGGAGGGCAGCAGAGGTGGCTGGCAGTGGGGCAGGCTGGGACCAGCAATTATCACTGGTGCTGCTCATAGTGGTGGCGGGGCTGAAGTAGAGGGTCAGTGATGGTGGTAGCTGAGACTGTTGGAGCTTTACTTGAGCCCCCAGCACTGCAGGCGCCGCCATCGCTGCAAGGAGTGCCCAAAGGGCAACGATGGAGGGAGGGAGGGGAGTAAAATAGGGAAGGGGGGGAGTTCAAGAGGAGGAGAGCTTACTGAGGCTGGAGGCTAGGATAATCCAAGCTGGGATTGGGCAGTCCCCATTGCTGTGGTTGTGTGATGTTGTGCTCTATGATAGCATTGCTTAGCAATAGAAATTCCAGTTCCAGTTATTGTTAATTGAGGGCTACTGCATCTAATCATGGATGTTTCACCAGCTTTGATTCGGAAGGAAGGGTTATTCCTGGATTTATTAAGAAGTTGTAAAAGGCACTACTGACTCAGATTGGAAGATTTGGGTTCAAGTAGTCTTTGACTTACGACCGTTCAGAGTTAGGATGGAAGCCTAACCCTCCCAAAAGATATTTACACAACCTGGTTCTGAAATTCCAACGGCCACCCCTCAGCAATCATTTGACTGCATTTTTAGGTACTTGGCATCCGGCTCACATTTATGACCGCTTGCAACAGCCCATGGTCACGTGAGCACAATTTACAACATTTTTGTCAAAAACTGGCATGTACTCCTGATTTCTGACAAAAATGCCCCATAGCAAACAATGGGTTTGCTTAACAACCGCTGCAAAAAAGATTGCAAAATCAGGTTGGTCACACGATCCACTTTACGACCATTATGACTGTAATTGCCGGCCTCCATTATGGTTGTAAGTTGAGGACTACCTGGGCACCACCCCTCTTCTGGGAATTAATGTAATTTTCTGCAACTGTGACTCATGAGACAAGCCTGGATAAATTTCATGTAAATTTTGTTTAGTTCCTAATAGATACTTAAGATTGTTTGAATTGGCATTCATAAGGCAGAAATAAGTATGGAAGGTAACAACAGAAGTAGGGTTTGTGTCAACTTTTAGTTTCTAGATACATGGAAGGCAAGTTTAAAGCAAAAATCGTGTCGTTTTGCAAATGCTTCCTTCTGAGGCAAGATCCAGATTTTCATCCGCAATTGTATGTTAGGAAATTGTGTACTCTTAAGGCTTATAGGAAATCTGAGTTATGTTGCTAAGCCTTATCCTGTTACAGCCTGGTGCATTGCAAAACTCTTGTAGAAATATGTTCTTCCTGCTTCTGTCCTGAACCAATATAGGTTTGTCAATGTTTATGGCTGCCATGTTCTTCTTTCATTTCTAGCGCTTTCTTTAGATTTCTTTTTTCTTTTTTTATTACATTTATATCCCGCCCTTCTCCGAAGATTCTGGGCGGCTTACAAGCTTAGCAGTAGCCTTCATTCTATGTATATGCCTGCTTGTTAGGGCTTTCACACACACCCCAAGCGGCATTATTACAAAGTCAGCTTATTGCCCCCAACAATCTGGGTCCTCATTTTACCTACCTCGGAAGGATGGAAGGCTGAGTCAACCTTGAGCCTGGTGGGACTCGAACCTGCACTAATTGCAGGCAGCTGGTGTTACTTAAGGAGGCATTAGCCCACTGCTCCACCAAGGCTCTTTGTAAGAATCTTCAGTAACCATAAATAAATAAAAAATAGCCATATAATTGAAAGTTACTTTAAGTGAGAAGTGCGAGCTTCTTTTTATTTTCCAACTCTGATATTCTATGTTCTATTATAGTTTTATTCAAGTTTAGAAGTATAGAGAGAAAAGACTAATTAAAACTAAGAAAATATAAAAAGAAAAAAGTGGAAAGAGATAGGAAAAAATAAGAAAAATACATCTAAAAGATTACTTTGAACCTCCCTCTAGATAAGTATAAACAATTTCAGTAACTTAACACCTTTAATTTTTTTTTAAAAAAAAATCTTTATGTATCTCATCCCTTTTCAATGACCAAATTATAAAAAACTCATACAGTCCAGCTACCAGAAAGTGACGTATATATTTTAATCTTAAATAAATCCATGTCATAATTTTATCACTTTCTCTAAGAAATTGTTGGAAGAATAAAAGTACCTTTATGACACCACCACCCTTTTAACCTTGTCACACAATCACCCCAACTGCCTCTGATCTACCTGCAACTTTAAATAAAGATATGAAGAAATCTTTTTCACTAGCTGTAATAGTTTAAGCATGGTCTCTCCAGGAAGTCAGCAAGCATTAGCAAACAAACATGAACGGAACCCCCTCAAAATAAGGGGAATATTTTATCACAATAATGCACCCTGATACCAGATCCCTCATATACCCCTTAGGTATATGTAGGGGTGTGGGTCTATACATATGTGTATATAGTATAGTTAGGTGTGTGCCATGTGTGTGTTCCACTTTGAGAGCGGGCAACTAAATTTCATTTTTGATGTGTGCTGTTGTGCCCACAGTAAAAAAATGACAATAAAGATTATCTTATCATAAAATTCCAATCAAAGAAGAAATCTAAGATCATCCCCACCCCCCAGGGTAGGAAACAACCTTTCCCACCACCCCTCCCTGACTTTACACACCCCAGGGCAGGAGCCCCTCAATTTACACATCTAACTATACTTCAAAATCCACTCTTTGTTTAAGTACTATCACTCCCAGTGTTCTTATTTGGTAGCCCACTTTTCATCAGCTAAATTGTGCGTTTGTGTTTCTGCTGTCAAAATATATGCTACCTCCACTTCAAGCTGGCGTCCTTGGCTCATTTACCCAGATGTGGAATGGACCAGAATTTTCTTCTTATGAAATAAAGCAGAACATCTCCCACTTATAAAAAGATATTTAAAGCTGTGGGATGCTTGGTTCTCTCCATCCTTGGTTGTTTTCTTGAAGACATTGCATTACCAAACTAGATAGCATCACTGATCATGTTACCTAGTTTGGTAATGAAATGTCAGCAAACAACCAACCAAACTCAGCACCAAGGATCCCACAGTTCAATCCTGAGCTATAAATATTCTCTTTTACCGAACTTTAAAGCATCATTGTTTCAGTTCTGCTCAAAAAAATATAAAAAAAATCCCATTAATAACTACAAGAAATCACAGCATATATATTTTAACCCTGCTCAAATAATTTCACTTTATAGTCAATCTGTTTACTTTTAAAAAGCTTGATCTTTAATTCCAACAAATTCCAGAAATTGTTTTCTTATCATTTTCTCTTCTTCTTTCAGGATCAGCTTTAGTAGTTCAGCAGTTTAACATGTCCCTTTTGTAAATCCAAGATAAGAAAGCTTTCCAAACCATTTATTATTTGTATATCCTCTTTAATTACAGTATACAGACATCAGCTGGCTTCATTTCTAAATCCCTTGTATCATCCATGTCACTCTTATATTCTGGCATTTTTAAATCCATTTTTAGATCCACAGCATCTTTTTCCATGTCACTTTTGCAATCTGGCATGTTTTTAAAAGTCTAAATCCACATTCAGATCAGCTCAGTCTGTTTATCTAATAAAATAGATTCTTCTACATCCTCTATTCTCTCTGGTTCCTTCTAGTCAGTCTTCAGAGTCCCCTCTTCTGATCGGTTTATTTTCCAACCAGGAAAACTTTCCCACAGGAGTATTATAGTTAATTTCAAAATATTCATGTATTTTTTTTAAAAAAAAAATTAAATACCTCCGAGGAAATATTCAAGTTCACCTAGCCCAGGGGTAGGCAATCTTGGCTCTTTTATGACTCATGGACTTCAACTCCCAGAATTCCTGAGCCAGCCATGCTGAGGGGTAAGGGAAAGGTCTCCAAGCTGGCTCAGGAATTCTGGGAGTTGAAGTCCACAAGTCATAAAAGAGTCAAGGTTGCCTACCTGAGTCCTAGCCCCATAACTTTCCACATTCTAGTCCTCCTGGTTTTACAAAAATTAAAGCTTTTCTTTTTAATCCTTAGACTTAAAAAGAGTGAATCCAGTATCTGAAGGCTCCAAACTGTGGCCTAGGCCAGTAGCTCCCAACCTTTTGCAGACCAAGGACTGGTTCTGTGGAAAGAAGTTTTTCCATGGACCGGAGGGGGTGTAATTTTGTGTGCTGCCTGCATTCCACAGATGAGATTTCACTTGTTTGTGCGGCCCGGTTTCTCGCATGCCGTGGCCTGGTGCTGGTCCACGGACCAGGGATTGGGGGCCCCTGGCCTAGACAACATGTTTCCACTCCCTTGCTCCCAGAACCGGAGGTAACTACTGTATTTTACAATCACTTTTTAGAGAGATTCTGCATGGAGCAAATTTGTGGGTGATCCTTGCCCTCTCTTTGATTTGGAGGTTAGTTCTAAGGTGGTTCAGTCAGATTATAAAACGAAATGATTTAGTAATTTGGCATACCTGGTGGCCTACCGAATGGATATTAAATCAGTTGTATATGTAATTTATAGACATAAGCTTGGAAACAAACATACGTGTATGTCTGCCCCACATTCACAAAAAATATATAGTATCTGTTAAGAAAAATACTCATGTGTAGCAGGCAATGAACAGGATGCAATATGAATCGCGGTATAATTATTGTACTGCCTTGCACGTGATATGTTCCAATTTTTCTATTTACCTTTCTGTATAATCATAAAGTGTCCTGTATAATGCATATTAAGATTTGTCAATTTTTTTTAAAAAAAAAATCTGTTTAACTCAGGCATCATCTGACACCAGTTCACGCTGTACAGCTCAGTTTGGACAAAGATAGGTCTCAGATTTGAACTTCTAACTCTTTTCTTCTATCCCATTTTTACCACAAACATTGGACTTGTTAGGGGGATCACAGTGGAATAGATGTAATTACTGTACTTAACAGCTGCCATCCACTTGTTGTTCAGTCAGTATCATAGCATGCTTTTCAATGGTTTGGAGGAAACTCATACGTAATTTAAAATTCTGGTCTATTGGGATTCGCTTCTCTGTTTGTTCAGTGAATTAAGTGTTCAACATTTGCAACCACTAACTGAATACGCTTGAAAAATATGCACATAAGTTAACTACTACTTTCTTTTTTTTCCTGTAGGAATCTTGGCGTCCACTGTTGTCCTGATTCTGTCACAACGATCGCTTTTCAAGTTTTACATGATCAGCTGTGCTTTCCTGCTAGCTGCAACATCAGTGTTGGTGAACTATTACGCTTTTTTGCACATAAACTTCCACAGTGCCTATTATACAACACCTTTTGGAGTTCAGCTCCTTCCTCATAAAGGACCTTCCTTATGGATGACACTCTGTGTCCTTCAGCTTGCCTTTGGGATTGGTTATGTCGCGCTTTTAAATATTGACTCCATATATTCTCAGCTAATCATCCTGGATTTATTGCTTCCCATCGTAGGCTTGATCTTTGATTTACCTTTACACTTCAGGCAGATTTTAGTCTTTGCATCGGGTTCCGTTTTGACATTACACAGCCTGGCTATTTTATTTACTAAAATGAAATGGGTCTACTATTCCACAAGGTATGTCTATCTTCTCATAAGGCACATGTATCGCATTTATGGATTACAATTGTTGCTGGAAGACACGTGGAAAAGGATTCGCTTTCCAGACGTGTTGCGGATTTTTTGGTTATCGAGACTCGTAATTCAAGCTGCCGTGCTGCTTTACGTCATTAAAGCGACAGAAACGGATCCAAGCACGAAATTCTACACGATTACTTGGGACAATTTCTGGGAGTTACTTTGCAGCCTTATCATCAGCGGATGCGATTCCACATTAACCGTCTTAGGCATGAGTGCTGTAATTTCATCGGTGGCTCATTATCTGGGGCTGGGGATTTTGGCCTTTATTGGCTCCACAGATGAGGACGATAGGAGGCTTGGTTTTGTGGCACCAGTCTTGTTTTTTATTTTAGCCCTCCAGACTGGCTTAAGTGGGCTAAAGCCGGAGGAGAGACTGGTCCGCTTAAGTCGAAACATGTGCCTTTTGCTGACGGCAGTGCTGCATTTTATCCACGGCATGACTGATCCTGTACTCATGTCCCTGAGTGCCTCCCACGTCTCCTCGCTCCGCAGACACTTCCCCGTGCTTTTTGTCTCTGCTTGCCTCTTCCTCCTTCCGATTTTGCTTAGCTATATCCTCTGGCATCACTATGCACTAAATACGTGGCTGTTTGCTGTGACAGCCTTCTGTGTGGAACTCTGCCTCAAGGTCATTGTTTCTATCACTGTGTACGTACTGTTCATGATCGACGGCTACTATAATGTTTTATGGGAGAAGCTGGATGATTACGTCTACTATGTTAGGTCGACGGGCAATATCATTGAATTTGTATTTGGAGTAATAATGTTTGGCAACGGTGCTTACACCATGGTCTTTGAATCAGGAAGCAAAATCCGGGCTTGTATGATGTGTCTGCATGCCTACTTCAACATTTACCTGCAAGCGAAGAATGGCTGGAAGACGTTCATAAATCGCAGGACAGCTGTAAAGAAAATCAACTCCCTCCCGGAGGTCAAAGGCGAACGATTGCAGGACATAGACGATGTGTGTGCCATCTGTTACCACGAATTTACGACGTCTGCCCGCATTACTCCGTGCAACCATTACTTCCATGCGCTTTGCCTTCGGAAATGGCTTTACATCCAGGAGACCTGCCCAATGTGCCATCAAAAAGTTGACATTGACGAGAAGGAGAACCCCAATCTCTCCAACAACAACGCCTTCGTCGCCCCTGATGAAAATCCCGCCTGGGGAGAAGCAGCTGCTGCTGAAGACGAACTAAATGACGAGAGTACGGAGAGTGAGGAAGAGGCAGAGAGCTCAACTCAGTCTAGTGCCACAGTACCCGAGCAGCCCTCTCAGTACCAACCCTGATCTTGTGCTCGAATTAAAATGGCAATTCCTGAGCCCCATGGGTGTTCGTGGTGTTCAGCATTGGAATAAAAGCTTCCCTTCATCCACTAAGCACAAGAACGTGATGTCCAAAATGTTGAATCTGTGAATGAGTTGTCAGTTTACTGTGATGTGCTACTGTAAATATGGCTGGTATTAATGCTGGTCTCTTTTGTGACCACTTTGAAACTTTATGTACATTATTGTACATGGAATAAAATGTTTTCACCTATTTTTTTAAGAAGTCGAACAAAACACTCCTTAATTAAGATGAAATTATGGTGTGTATGTTATATCCAAAGCCTCTCACGTTTTGATAGTTTAAAAGCCAATGGCTTTTAAGATAAAAAAAATGGAATGCCATAAAGAGGGACATTTCAATCCCTCTTCATTTCAATCCTGGACAAAAATTAAAAAACATTCTGTTTGAAATCATAACACAAAATCATTCCCAGCTTGATAGCTAAAAATGAAGAACCATTCCTTCTAGTATTTGTTTATAGAGGAAAATAAACTTGGGGAATGAAGGAAATACATTTATTTATGGAACTCTATAACAATTTTTTTGAGCAGAAATATGGTTACTGTGCAGTTACACAATAAAATTATCTGAGTTACAGGGAAAAACATTTCTAAAATGCCAGAAAATTCACAATAAAAGTGAGGATTTCCACACACACATTTTTAACCAAACCATCCTGTATGGCAAACCTACTTTTAAATAATGATTTCAGAATTAGGGAGTAGATTTAGATTATTTTATTTTATGAACAGAATTAACTGGATTTACATATCTGGAAAGAAAGTTTTAATAGTGTTGTTATACATAATATTGGCCAGTTCTAATGGCTCCTCTTCACGAACTGCTGCTAGTATTTCCAGTATCTGGCTACAATGAAACAAAATGTAGAAAAAATAATAATTTACAGAAATTCATGACAACTTTTGATAAAACTGCATGAAAGATATGTAAGCCATATTTGTGATTTATTTAAAAAAAATTAGTTTTGGAGTTTCATTCATTAAATGGCATGCTAAGTGATGATTTAACAAAACAGCAATGAATCTAGCCTAACTTGTATGCTTCTCAGGCTCCTTATGATTGGGAAAGGGCTGGAAGCTTTGTTTATGACCAAAGCCTGGAACAGTGGATAATAGTGGTTAATTTAAAAGCATGTTTTATTGAGCCTTTTGAAGCAATTAAGGTTAGCCTGAATTTGTGGGGTTGATGCAATAGCAGTTTAATACTTCTCAGTGCCATATTGTTGGCCGCTGTTAAAACGCAAAATAGATGGTGTCTAGATAACGCTCCAACAAAATAAATCTCATGTTATGTTGCACTGAAGAAATGGAAGCTCAGGAAATACATTTTACAAAGTGTTATATTCTCTCCTTACGACCTAGATAGAGTGAGACGCCGGCACGTCCCATTTAAAGCAATGTAATTTGAGCCTGTCATGGCTAACTCATTAGATCAGCTTCAAGGGGACTTAATCATGACTAATCTCTGCTGGACTGAAACTCTTTAACAGGAACAGCAAACAGTACTTACATTATATGGCAAAGTTCATTTCTCTCCTTTAGACAGTGTCCTGCTTCCCATTTCTTTCTGGTTGGAAATGTGGTTTTTACAAATTTTGAGCCTGCATGGCTGTTTTTCACCCCACACCAGGGAGCATCTAAACAGAGTATTTTTTTTTTCCAAAAAGTGGTAGTTTTATAACTAATTTCAGAAACTTGAACTTACATTCCTACTTGTCTCATTTCCTCCTTATACATAGAATATGTATCTTTCACACGGCACTTTGGAAATAAATTAAAAAGTCTGCTAAATATGACCAAATGACTAATGACAAATATATATATATATAAAAGGCATTTTCCCTCTCTATCACTGAATTAGCTATCCGGATAATCGTGTTAAGCTAACTTTGCATTTGGCCTATGATTTAGAGGTACCGTCTTGAGGTTACAAGCCAAATAGATCTCAGATGTAAGAGAGTTTTGAAAATGATAAATTAGTGAAAGCAAAATAACTTACCTGTCTCTATCATTAACCTTTCACTGGGAATTGACTTCACCGTGTCCAGGTTGGCTTCAGTTTTCAGAGAACTGGAAATAACGTTAGACGTTTGTTAGACGAAAAGGTGTATCACTTAACTACTGTTGGGAGCTCCTAAAAAAAGAAACCGCTCCCAAAATTCAGTGAATAATGTTTGTTTTGGGAACCGGTATTGAGCATACTCCAATATTGTGCTTCCAAGCCCATTTACATTAGACTGATTTTTTTTCCCCAATTAAAAACTGGGAGAGCAACAATGCCTAAAATTTAAGCCTGTCCGCTCAAAAGTTGAATTCCGCTGCATCTCTGGGTTACACAGAATTTCTAAGGCCTCTAAAGCTAAATGTCACATAGTTTTATGTCCTGTTCACCCTTTTTCATTTTCTGTATTTTGTCAGGTGGGGGTGGGATAGAAGCGGGTAACTTTGTGTTCAAAATTATTTCCAACCTTTTAGTGAGTAACGTAATTGCAAGTGCTTTAGAAAGTTAATCAAACAAGGATAGGCTATTAGCACCTTTTGTTCTCATTTCCTGCCTCAAGCTTCAAAAATAAGGTCTTTATATTTTTCATATCCCTGGCAAGACAAATCTGGGTAGGGAACTACGGCAACTTTATTACCTATGGACTTCAACTCTGGAATTCTGGGAGCTGAAGTCCACAGGTCCTAAAGTTGCCATAAATTGCCCATCTCTGTACTACGTGGTTAATGATCTGCCTTTTTTATTTTTAAAAAAGTCACAAACAATACCTACCAAGCTAAAAATTAATGCTTGAGGGAAGAGTTAATGCTTAAAATAACTTACCAACCATTAATCCCTATATAAAGATCAAGATCTATTAGAGCTGCTGCTTCTTCTTTGGTGCCATCAAAAGAGTGAACCTATAAAAAACAGAAGCACATATCATAAGACTGAAGGTAAATGTTTGTTAATATGGGGTAATCCTCAACTTATCACCATAATTTGAGTCTGCTCATCACAATCGTGAAAGTCATAAGGCAGGTCACCCCTGTAGCCAATCTGATCTTGACCTTTTCTGTGATAGCTTTTGAGTGAACCAATTGTTTGCTATGGACTGATTTTGTCGAAATCTAGAAATGCTGATTGTGTGACATGGGGTCGCTGCAAATGATCATAAATGTGGGCCGGCGGCTGAGCACCTGAAATGCAGTCATGTGACTGCGCGGCGTGGGGGGGAAGGGATAGCTATCAGAAATTCAGATCATAGGTGTCCCTGAGGAAGTCTGTCATAACTTTGTCATTAAGGCAGTGGTCATAAGTTGAGGACTATCTGTACTCAGTCCTCGTTTCTCTCAGTTCCCTCTAATTATTATTTTTTTTTTTGCTCTTTCTGGATGTCATTTGGCAGCTTTGCATGCGTGAAAAGTGTGAGAAAATTTAGCAATTCCGCTTAGGAAGATGACGTGGTTGCTCTCTTTTTCACAGCTGTGTCATTTTTTCTGCTACCCTACCAGATGCAGGTACCCCAGTCTATCTTAGTTCAACTTCTAAACATGGCTAGCAAGGCCTAAGTTTTGTCCAAAGCATGGAAGGACACTGCCAAATTTAAAATAAAAAGATTCAGATCACAGAAATCCCAATTCATAACAAACAAAGAAAAACCTGGCTCTGTGCTAGATCTAATCTAAACACTTACTTCTTTCACTAGTTTTTTAGAAGACAAGGTTTGGGTGAAGAATGCAAACACAAAGAGAAATGTCTAACTTATTTGTAATGCAAATATAGCAACAGACTTTAAATCACAAAAAGGGTAATGCTGAAAAACATTGTAGCTGCATTGCACCTACCACTCCTCCCATGCACCTCTCTCTATTTCGTCTCATAATATCTGCAAAAAAAAAATTGATTTTAGAATCTTAAGAACTTTTGTTCCCTCAAAAGTACACATTTATTCTTCTAATTTTCCAACCAAACTCACCTATGAATTCTGGGTGCGAATTCCTACAGTGCAAAAACATCGGCAATTTGGTTTGCTCAGCTAGATCAAACTGTTTTTCAAAATACCTGAAAGAAAATAAAAATTCTATGTATCAATCACTGAATCTATAGTATTTATATGGCTGCTGAATTCTAACATGATTCTGGATGACAAGCAGTAAATCCATAAAAAAAATAATTCAGAAACAAAATAATAATTGACTTCAAATCATTTTAAGAGAACCAGTGATTGGGAATCATGTTTTACCCTCGTCCAAACAGGAGTTCTAATAATCCTGACCCAAATGCCCAAGAAAACAGCCAAATTACCTCTGAACTGTGAAAGGGTCTTAGCTGTGCCGTGATTTAACGCAAGTTTCCAAAATGCCATAGATGTGCAGAAAAACTGTCATTTTCCAGATCTGTTTTGTGATCTTCCATTGGAAAGGCAAATATTTCAAACATTTACCTATATTTGTAGACCAAGACATTCTACATCTTGCTAACCTGCTACAGGAAGTCCTCAAACTTACCACCATTCATTCATTCATTCATTTGATTGATTGATTGATTGATTTATATACCGCCCTTCTCCCGAAGAACTCAGGGCGGTGTACAGGGCAATAAAAATAAGAATACAGAATATAAGATTTAAAATTAAATGATTGTGCCCGATGCAGTAAATTAGTTAAAAATGGTGTTAAAACCCCAAACCCATCAGACCAGGCCGGCTTGTTCGAATAGATAAGTTTTTAGATCACGCCGGAAGGAGCGAAGGTCGGGGGCCATCCGGAGTTCAGCCGGTAAGCGGTTCCAAAGGACTGGTGCGCCCACTGAGAACGCCCTCCCCCTGGGGGTCACCAGTCGACATTCTCTGACCGGTGGTACCCTGAGGAGGCCCTCTCAGTGGGAGCGCACTGGACGGAGGGAAGTTGATGCCGGTAGCAGGTGCTCCCGTAGGTAATCCGGACCCATGCCATGTAGGGCTTTATATGTCATCACCAGCACCTTGAATCTCACCCGGAAGGCAACTGGAAGCCAATGCAGCTCACGGAGCAGGGGTGTAACATGGGAGTATCGGGAGACCCCCAACAGAACTCGCCAACAAAGTTACAACAGAACTGAAAAAAGTGACAATCAGTTCTTGCAAACTTACGGAAGCCGGCTGGGAAAGTTGCAAATGGGGATTACGTGACCATGCAGGTTGCCTGGCACCCAAGTTTTGATCATCTGACTGATTTACATAACAACTGCAGGGCTTTAATTAACAAGTGAAGCAAAAAGGTCAACGAAAATTCTGGTCAGAATTGTGGTTGTAAGTAAAAAACGACCTGTAACGCGAGGACAAGCGGGATGGCGAGCATCCCTTTATTGTGAGCACTGCGGTGTCTAATCACCTTTTGCCAAATGCTAGGCAAGGCATCCAGCAAGACAATCGTAGCTTCCTCACATTAAAATTTAGTACAGGGGTCCCCAAGCCCAATCTGTGGATCGGCACCGTTCCACAGCATGCCAGCAACAGGTCCACACAAACAAACGAAGCCCCGTCCGTGGGATGCAGGCAGCACACACAACCACACCTGTTCTGGTCTGCAGAAAAACTTCTCTCCATGGAACCAGCCCCTGGTGCCCAAAAGGTGTGTGTGTGGGGGGGCCCGCTGGTTTAGTAAAAACGTTCCTTTGCGTTACTTTTTTTGTTCCTAAAAACTATTTTTTCCATTTCATTTAGCTTTTCTTGGCTGACTTAATTCCTGAGCAAAGATACCCATTTCACTAGTAGTATCTTATGCTGCAGCAACAAGCTTGAAGGGAGGGAAGGAGAGAGAAAACACAGACACACACAAAATGGCAATTTGCGCTAGGATGTACACTTTCCCCCCTTGGGGAGAAGTGCAGATTGCCCTTTGGGCTTTCACATCCCACACAGAGATGCAACTTGAGGCCTGGTTCCGTCATCCTAGCCATCCAATTCTACAACCATTTCTGTCTTATCCGAATGAGAAGCCCAAGATCCAAAATGAAAATTTTGGCAGCCTTTACAAGCACTAACACCTGCTGTCAAGACGGATAACAGGATTCGGAAACGGAGAATCTCTTTTTTTTTTTTTTTGACTCTCAGTTTGAGGATAAACAGTGGAAGGGTTGACCTGCTCTTTACTTTTCCTTCCGCTTAAAATAGGTTGAAAATGTTGAACGGACGTTCCTGAGAAAATCCCCACAGAACGGTATGACACAAGAGGTTAAATAGACAGGGTGGCCGGTACGATGTATTTGAAACAATAAACCCATTTCTTACTTGAGCTGGGTGCCTTTGGGGCAGAATTCCAATCTGTCAAAGTCTGTAAAGGGGAAAACACAGTGAAGAAGTTTTCAAAAGACTGCCAGGAACAAATAATGCACTTAAGCCAGCGAGTTAATACCTACCCAAGCCACACTCCCCAACTGCGACAACTTTCCCTTTCTTCTTCTCAGCTAAATCTTGCAACTCCTCTAAGTACCGGTCAGGATTGCCCTGATCGATTTCTCCACAGCGCGTGGGATGGCAGCCAACAGTACTGTAAAACATTTCTGAAAGCAGACCACATGAAAAGTGTTGATATTTACTGATGCAGACTCTACTAAAACATAAAGGAAAAACAATCACCTGCTCTGTCTGTATATATAGATCGTCCTCAACGTACAACCACAATTTCTGTTGCTAAACGAGACATTTTTTGAGTAGGTTTTGCCCCATTTTACGGCTTTTCTTGCCGCAGTTGTTAAGTGAATCACTGCGGTGGTTAAGTTGGTAATATGGTTGTTAAGTGAATCTGACTTCCCTGTTGAGTTTGCTTGTCAAAAGGTTGCAAAAGGGGATCGCAGGATTCTCGGACATTGCAACCGTCATAAATGCATGCCAGTTGCCAAGCATCTGAATTTTGATCACATGACCATGAGGATGCTGCAACGGTTTGTAAATGTGAAAAACAGTCACAAGTCACTTTTTTCAGTGTCGTTTTAACTTTGAACAGTCACTAAATGAATGGTTGTAAGTTGAGGGCTACCTGTGGTTTCCATCTCCGGCCTCTGCTATGTCAAGCACTTGTTTTCATTATGTGACCACTGATCCCCCACATATTGTCTTCCCAGTCATGGTAAGACAAGCAACTTCCCTAATTTACAGGTGCAGGAAAAGTTTCATTTTCCTTTTAAGCAAATACAGTGTGGGATAATTCAAGCATTCCGCTTAAGGGTGGTGGTACATGATGCAAGGAAAGAAATTACCATTGGTTTGGGCCAGCTGCCAGGCATTTTTACTGTCTTGCAAACTTCCACCTGTGATGATGAGCTGAAATGAACAACAACAACATGTAAATGCTAATTTCCCAACGCCAAGTTTAATATGCTTTGGGGTGCATAAATTGAGAGTCAACAGCAAGGAAATACTGACAGTTCGGACAATAAAAAGAAACACATCGCAAAACATTTAATGCCAAAGTTACCTTTTGAACCCCAATTTTGACTGCTCTGTCTATTACATCCAAGAAATCATCTGCAAATATATACAGACATATAGAAATATATTAAATTTAAAATCTGTTTTTTTTTTTTTTAAAAAAAAACCCAGTTACGATCAAACTGTTCACAATTTCTATTTCCTGGCAGTTTTTTTGTGTTCAAAGCTTTGTAACAGTAAACATTGCAATCATCTTATGCACAAAAGTAGTATTCCACACCTTTCAACACTTTGACAACAAAAATATTGCTGTGTATAAATGGAATACATGGTAGAGCACTGATATATTTTCCAACAGAACTTCAGCGTTCTTCAAATTGATGGGATCAGAGCTAGCAATGACTGATGAAGATTTAGAAGAATATTTGAAATAACAAGCAACTCCAGCTTCCTCCATTGACTTATTGGGAGCCCCCTGGGAAGACCACAAATTGTGATCATATGAAGCTGTGGTGTTGAAACTGTTGTAAATGCAGATAGTCCTCAATTTACAATGGTTTGTTTAGTGACCGTGTGAAGTGACAGTGGGACTGAAAAAAGTGACATGACCATTTTGCACACTTATGACTGTTGTAGCATCCCCAGGATCACATGATTTACATTCAGATGCTTGACAACTGACTCACATTTATGATAGCTACAGTGTCCATGTCCTTCCCTTCTGACAAGCAAAATCAATAGAAAAGACATTCACTTAACAACTATGTTACTAAACCATGTAAAATGGGGCAAAACTCACTTAAAAATTTTCTCACTTAACCGCATAAATGTTAGGCTTAATTGTGGTCGTAAAATGAGGACTGCCTGTACACATGCTGGTTGCCAAGCCCCAGATTTTGATAATGTGACTGTGGGGATACTGCATTGGTTCTAAATGTGATGGCTGATCATAAGGCACTTTTTTCAGTGCACCATAAGTTCAAACGGTTGTTAAACAAATGGTCGTAAATTAAGAATTGCCTGTATTTATCTTCCCATGCTCAAAAATTCAGAACAACATTGACCATAGACATGAAATAGAAATTCTTGCTACTTGAGAGAAGGTAGATGAAGTAGAGAGAAATTACACTGGCAATAAATGTACATTTTGGTCAATGCTGTATTTTCCATAGCTGCACCACATGGCTCTGACAGCTGGATCATGGGGGAAGCCGAACAAAGAAAAATTAATGGTTCCAAATAATGGCATATACCACAAAAATAATTATGAATACTTAGAACTTCATGATTTAATTCAGGAGTGTCCAACCTTCAAACATTTAGTCAAAGGTTGTCTAACCTTCAATCAGAACTTCAATCATTCAGTTCAGAGGTGTCCAACCCTGGCAAACTTTAAGACTTGTGGACTTCAACTCTCCATGTGTTGGCTGAGGAATTCTGGGACTTGAAGTCCACAAGTTTTAAAAAGCCACCATGGCTGGACACTCCTGATTGACTTGATGAAGTATAATCAGACTGTTCTCTGGAGGCACTATTACAACAGCTAACACTTAAATATTTTTGACACATAATCAGCCAGCTTGGGAAAAATGGAAAACAGTTGAAAAAGAGACTGATAGTAGAGCAAGTGGCTTTTCTTCCATAATCAAGTGAATGAACCTCAAAGAAAATACATGGAAGTCTCCATCTTAGAGATTTCTTTCCTCTTCAGGGTCCTGAGAAAATACAGCATGAAAAGGTCTACTTATAGTTGTTATTATTATGCATCTATATATCCCAGCATCAGGTGTTGGGAAATAAACTAATGAAAAGCTTTACCTTTATGTTTTTGGGTACCCCTGTAGATACCTCTGAACATAGGATCGGTTAAGTTAACACCAATATCTAGTTAAAAGAAAAAGCAGTAATTAGTTGGTGCAGGAATATAACTTTGCTCCCTGCAGTAAATGTAATCTTTGCTTTTCAGCGTCTTTTCAAAGTATCCATCATTGCAGCTCAACTCTGACCAAAGAGACCCTTAATTAAAACCCTCTTGGCTCCGTTCCTAGGATGCCCTTCCAACAGGTCCGGAAAAAAGTCAAAGGTTGCATTCTCACGACAAGCTAACCTCGGTTAAAGCTAATTTTGTATCTCTCTGTGTGTGTATCAGCATTTTGTGTGCAGACAGATGTGGCTCTAGCTAGGAGTTGTGCCGATCCAGAACAAGCATTCCCTAACCACAACCAGCAGGTTGTGTGAAGACAGCCCTAAAGATCCAAAGGCAGCGAGCTCCGAGGGCTTCCCTCCCGGCTCCTCTAAATTGCTATTTTTCCCAGGAGGAGCTGCCGGAGCTCGCGGGTCCCACGTGCCATTCCCACGGCCATCCAACCCCGCATTCTGCCCGAGGACGCCCGGGATGCCGCGCCGTCCCCGCGTTGCCGGGGCAACCGCCCTCACCAATGAATTTGAAGCAGCTCATGACGACAGCGGCAGAGCTCCACGCGAACGGTCCTCGCTCGCTCCAAAGAGGCAGATGAAGAGGAGTCGTTACGCGCCCGCCCCTCACTTCCGGTTGCCATGTGACCGCGGCTGTCGCCCAGGAGGAAGCGGAACGTCCGGAAACGACACAGGCGTCCCAGGGAAGAGGAAGTGCCCGCCTTCTGGCGCTCGGCGGCGTTCTTGCCGCCAGGATTCCAGCGAGATTGTTTTTGCACGCACCACCGAGCCTCAGTGCAACAGCCAAGCTGGGAAAAAAAAAATCCTAAATCTTAAAATAGCTTATCCGAGTCCAAGTCCGTCTCGTTTCATAAGAGCAAACTCCGCAGTACCATCTTCCTCCTGGCCTTCTGCATGGGCCGCTCGGTATCTGTTGGCCCGCGTCTCTGTTTGTGCGTGTACAACCCTACCCTAATATTATATTTATGATGTATTATATCATGTATATCATATATATAATTCTGGTCTTGCAGACACACGTCAAGCCACACAAAATGCATCCACAAAATATGAAAATTACATCACATTGCAGTTCAATACAATTTTAAGGTAAAGGTGAAGGTGAAGGTTCCCCCGCACATGCATGCTAGTCGTTTCCGACTCTAAGGGCCGGTGCTCATCTCCGTTTCAAAGCCGAAGAGCCAGCACTTGTCTGAGGACGTCTCCGTGGTCATGTGGCTGGCATGACTAGACGCCAAAGGCGCATGGAACGCTGTTACCTTCCCACCGTAGTGGTCCCTATTTTTCTACTTGCATTTTTACGTGCTTTCAAACTGCTAGGTTGGCAGAAGCTGGGACGAGTAACAGGCGCCCACTCTGTTACGCGGCACTCGGGATTCGACCCGCCAAACTGCCGACCTTCTGATCAGCGTCCTAACCCACTAAGCCACCGCATCCCTATATCAATATAATTTACTATACTGTAAATTTCCTTTGCTGCTTGAAAAATTCTGGGAGTTGAAGTCCAGAAGTCTTAAACTTGCCAAGGTTGGAAACCTGTACTGTACTATACTATACTATACTATACTATACTATACTATACTATACTATACTATACTATACTATACTATACTAGTAAAGGTAAAGGTTCCTCGGGATTCGACAAACTGCCGACCTTCAGATTGACAAGCTCAGCATCCTAACCCACTGAGCCACCACGTCCCTGTATTACACTAATACTATATTATATATTATAGATGTATTAGATCTAAATATAATATTAATATAATATAATATTAATCTGCCAGTTAAATATTCTACCCCCACTAGACTCTCTCCCTCCATAGTCCCTTCCGTGATTCTCTAAGGGTCTCCTGCTTGAGAATGGGGTTGGACTAGATGCCCTCCATGGTCCCTTCTGTTATGCTACAATTCTGTAAGAGTGTCCTGCCTGAGCAAGGCATTGGACTAGATGACTTCTATGGCCCCTTCCAACTCTGTGATTCTAGGATTCCATAAGGGTTTCCTGTTTGAGCAGAGGGCTGGACTAGATGTCCTCCAAGGTCTCTTCCGTTATTCTACGATTCTCTAAGCCGGTCTCCTGCTTGAGCAGGGGGTTAGACTAGATGTCCTCCAAGGTCCCTTCCAACCCTGCGATACTGTGATTCTCCTAATGGCGGCAGAGAGGCCCCTCTAATTGTTATCTCCATGTGTTCATATCAAGCAGCTAACGTCATATCCGCCCCAGGAGGACGAGGAGGAGGGAAGATTACTCCTAGAGATAGGAAGCTAAGAATTATAAACCGTAAAAACCTTTATAGAGGCCCGAGGGTTAATAAAGAAACACCCTTCCTGAGGGCCCCCCCCCCGCTCTCGCTCTCTCACACGCAGCCTTCCGTCGGGCACATTCCGTATCGATGGCGCCTGTCAAAAGCCCGTGACGGAGGCTTCAGTGGCGGCGTGTCACTCTAAGCAGGGGTCTTCAAACTCGGCCCTTTTATGACTCATGAACTTCAACTCCCAGAATTCCTCAGCAAGTGTGCCTGGCTGAGGAATTCTGGGAGTTGAAGTCCATGAGTCATAAAAGGGACGAGTTTGAAGACCCCTGCTTAGAGCAGGGGTAGGCAACCTCGGCTCTTTTATGATTCATGGGACTTCAACTCCCAGAATTCCTGTCAGCTACGCTGGCTCAGGAATTCTGGGAGTTGAAGTCCATGAGTCATAAAAGAGCCGAGGTTCCCTACCCCTGCTCTAAACCTTTCTCTCTCTAGAGGCCGGACGTCCTCGCGCTCCCGTCAGCCCCTGCGGCGCTGTTTCTACAAATCTCGCCCCCCCCGCACTTCCGGACCTGAAAGTCGACCGGGGCGCCGCCAAGATGGCGGGCTACCTGTCGCATCGGCAGAAGGTGCTGCGGCTCTACAAGCGAGCCATGCGGCACCTCGAGTCCTGGTGTATCTTTCGGTGAGTCGCCGGCCTTCCGCCCCGCGTCGCAGCCCGCACGGGCCTCCGCTGCCTCCTGACTGGCGAGAGGACACCCATCCCCATCGTCCCCAACCCTCGCCGACCCCGGTGTGTCTGGGCGTTGTAGTCTTAACGTGGGGGCGGTTTCCAGCCTCTGAAGAGCGTTTTCTCTCCCCCCGTCTCTCTTTTAATATACCGGAGCCTCTGCGCTTTTTTTTTTTTCCTCCGTTGCGCTTTTCTTGCGCCGATCCTAAGCCGAGTTAACCCGCGCGTCTTTTTTTTTTCCCACGACCCCTCTGGTTCAGACGGGACGGAAAGGCTGCGGGGCCGGGATCAGGCCGTGGTTGGGATAGCCGTGCTTTGCTGAATCCAGCAGATTGCCCAGCCTGAATTAGGAGAGAGAGAGAGAGTTGAACTGGCTGGGATTCATTCAGGAAATAGATCTTGTTAAGTGAGTGGCAGTTAAAAAAATAATAATGGCTTGTTAACCTCACTGGGATATTGGTAAAAATACTGTCAGACGAGCCAGTTTTGTTTATTAAGCAAAGGTTTAAATAGACACCCCTTGCATTTTGTGCTTGGTTCTTTTTGTCGGGCTCAACATATTAGCATGCAAAAAAAAATATATTGAGCTAGGCAAATTAGGATGAATGGGGTGAGGTAGGAGGTTGTGTTTTTTTTTCTATGAAGGAAAACAAAAGAATTTAGCTTCAGAAATAAGTATTGCTTCAGAAATAAGTCTTGGATTTTGAATATCCTGGTGGGAATTTGATTGGAAAGGATTCTTTCACTTGACATCTACTGAAGAATGAATGGAAGGACAATCCACTTTATAACTGCCGTTCAGCTAGAACAGACATGTCAAACACAAGGCCCGGGGGCCGGATCCGGCCCGCGAAGTGGTTTCATGTGGCCCGCGAAGCCATCCTGGAAACAGTGAGGGAACGGCCCCCACTGCCTTGGCCCAAAGACCCTCCTTCTGCCAGAGACCCTCAGATCTGTCCCACTCCTGCCCAGGCCCCCATAGGCACCCTTGATGCGAACGATGTAGAGCTGGCCACGCCCACCCAGTAGGCCATACGCACTCTAGCCACGCCCACCCAGTAGGCCACGCCCACCTTGGCCATACCCACCCGGTCCCCTGAGGGCAACTGCAATGCTGATGCGGCCCTCAATGAAATTGAGTTTGACACCCCTGTACTATATAGTACTTTCAGCCCTACAAAAAAAAAAAAATATTAAACTTACATGCTGCTCATCTCGCCAAAGGCAACTCTGATCCCCAATAACAAAGTTCCACTTAGTAATATGGTTGTTTACAGCTGAGTATAAATCATGTAGCTTGATTCACTATAGCAGGGGTCCCCAACCCCAGTCCGTGGACCAGAACCGAGCCGCGGCATGCCAGCAACTGGTCCGCACAAACAAGCAAAGCCCCATCCATGGGATGCAGGCAACACACACAACTACACACACACTGGTCTGTAGAAAAACCTTTCTCCAAGGAACCGGTCCCTGGTGCCCAAAAGGTTGGGGACCTTTGCACTATAGGACAATATTTGGCTATTAGGGCCCTCTAGTGGCCATTCTACATACTTTTTCTACTTACAAGTTTTTAAGGAGTGAATTCCAGGATCCAGAGTGGGTCGGTCACCAGGAACAGAGGTTTTTGTCTTCCGAGCTTTTGGATTCGTGCTGGGAGCCCATCTTCAGAGAAAGAGGCCAGAAGCTCGGAAGACAAAAACCCCTGGTCCCGGTGACCGACCCAGATTGGATCCGGCAACATTATCCTGGGACACGTGTATTCGCCTTCATTCAGGAGTGTGTTCTTGCTATATTTTAATCCCACTTTTATTTATGCTTTCACCTGCTATTTTCCCTACAAGAGCAACCCTTTGAGATGTGTTGGGCTTGAGTGGCTGGCCCAAAGTTACCCAGCCAGCTTTGAAGAAGTCAGTGGCAAACCTCTTCCATGCTCTTGACAGGATAGCAGCCTTCCAATACTTGAAGGGGCGTAACAGGGAAGAAGGGGGTCGATTTGTTCTCCAAAACAGTGGGGGGGGGGGGGCAGAAGTTGAAGTGGAAGCTCAACAGAGGAAGAGCCAACCTAGAAACAAGGAATTTCCTGGCAGTGAGAACTCTTTCAAGTAGTGAAACTATTAAGAAGTGTTTCTTGGGACTTGTGGGTGCACCATTGTTGGAGGTTTCTGAGAAAATATTGGACAACCATTTTGTCTGAAATGGTGTGAGGACTCCTGCCTTGGGTAGGTTATTGGACTAGAAGACCTCCAGGGTCCCTTCCAGCCTTATAATTCTTGCCAAGAAAACTGAGCAGGTGCGTCCTTGTCATCCTCAGATGTCGAATCAGTGAGTGAAATTCCCCATTCCTTAAACAAAAGGCAAACAAAGTATTATTCATCAGTTCAAAAGATAGTTATGGTTTATTCTTTCTTGGAATAAATGCTATCTTTGATATTCTCAGGGATAAATTTAGATACAATGCCTGTCTGCTGAGAGCACGGTTTGATGAGCACAAGGATGAAAAGGACATGATTAAAGCAACCAAGCTGTTGATGGCCGCTGAAGAAGAATTTTGGGAAAGGCAACATCCTCAGCCTTACATCTTTCCTGATTCCCCAGGTGGCACGAGCTATGAGAGATACGAGTGCTTCAAGGTCAGGAGATGACATGGCAGGCATTACGCATAATCAGTTCCTCCATATGTTGCAAAATATTGGCATTCTTAATCCCAAGAGCTTTCAGTAACTGTCATGAGTAAGTAGGAGATTCCTCATAAAATACAAAATTGCTGTCTAGTTCTGAGGATGAGTCCATGAATGAAGGCCACAGGGAAGTTGTTCAGGCCTCGACATTAATGAGCATCAGTGGCCCAGCCTCCATCTGTGTTGGCAAGATCCTAAAGACACGGGAGAAAACTCAGGGGCAGGGCACACTATGCCTGGAGGAGCTCTTCTTCTGCTTGACCTCCAGTTTGAAGAGAGACCTAATAGGGGATATGAAGGAACCAAAGGTTCTAGAAAGTTGGTGCCAAACTGCAGAAGCTCGAGAAGACCTCCAGACAGTTCTGTATACAGCGGTGTTTCATATTTGCAGCCAGTGCTTTAGATGTCCAGAGGCTGTTTGAGCCACACAAAGTGATCTGGAGGTAGCACATTCTCCACATCACTGGGCAGTTGTTTTATGCACTGAATAGTTGCTAAGACAAGGATCTAATTGTCTTAAGACATCACCCTGCCATTAAAATGTGCCTTCTAAAATATCTGTAGCAGCACCAATTTGGTAGAGCAGCCTACCTGTGAGATAAGGCTGGATCAACCCCGTTTGGATGGTTTTTCTGGAACTTTTGCAGGTAAAGCTGCTCCAGGAGCCTTGATTGGTTGTTCCTACCTTATCTTTTAATTTCAATTGTTTTACTGTTGCATTATTATGTTGCCATTTTTATTTTCAAATACACAGATGTGTATTTTCTTTATCCCTGTGTTAGCCTCCAATTTTTTTGTTTGATACTGCATAGAAACATGCTGTCTAAGTAAATATCCAAAATTAGAAGGGAAAAGCATTATGAGCATCGAAATACTTATTGCTCTTATTTTATTTTTATTTTATTTTTTTTAATTCCATTTATATCCCGCCCTTCTCCGAAGACTCAGGGCGGCTTACAAGCTTAGCAGTAGCCTTCATTCTATGTATATGCCTGCTTATTAGGGCTTTCGTGCCCCCCCCCCTCAAGCGGCATTATTACAAAGTCAGCTTATTGCCCCCAACAATCTGGGTCCTCATTTTACCTACCTCGGAAGGATGGAAGGCTGAGTCAACCTTGAGCCTGGTGGGACTCGAACCTGCACTAATTGCAGGCAGCTGGTGTTACTTAAGGAGGCATTAGCCCACTGCTCCACCAAGGCTCAGTCTGCAGGTGGGAATAACTGTTTCTTCTAAAATGCTCTGATTCTTAAAAGTTACTAAACTTGCCATACCAAGATAATCCAGTAGTTTTCTGGAACTAAGACTTCCAATGCAGCAAATGATATGTTTGGAGTCTTTATCATTTTGGTTTTAAACAGTGTTTCTCAACCTCAGCAACATTAAGATGTATGGACTTCAGCTCCCAGAATTCTTCATCCAGCATTTTGGCTGAAAAGTTCTGGGAGTTGAAATCCATACATCGTTAAAGTTGGCGAGGTTGACAAACATTGGTTTAAGCAGACCAACAACCACAGTTTAACAATTATTAGAAGGAGACTGTACATAATAAACCTATATAAAAGAGCAAGAAGATGACTATTATTCCTTGAAAGACACAGTGGATAACCTTTTGTTGTTATGTTCCCGCCTTGTAGTCCCCTGAATGGGTCCTAGAAATGTGGCATCCATCAGAGAAGGCAATGTACCCAGATTACTTTGCTAAGAGAGAACAATGGAAGAAGCTGCGCCTGGAAAGTTGGGACAAGGAGGTTGGTTATCGGACTTTATTTTACAATTACTTTTCCACATGACATCATTTTGAAGCAAGTCACAAAGTGGAGTTTGTTGGGTGAGACCTTGGAATACGGGTCTTAAAATGCCCCCTCATGGACCATCGTCACCTACTGTTCTGCGTCCTTTAGTCCTTGGGGTTGTGAGGGAGCCGGAAGTGTTAATTCTTTTTTAGAACGGACAGTTAAAGAGTAAAATGAGCGCCTTTAGAGGAGAAAGGTCTTTATCAAAAGCCTCACCAGACTGGTCCTGTTTACCAAGGGAGCTTCAGATTCAGCATGCTGTATATACTTCCTTCCTTCCTTCCTTCCTTCCCTCCTTCCTTCCTTCCTTCCTTCCTTCCTTCCTCCCTCCCTGCCCTCCTTCCTTCCTTCCTCCCTCCCTGCCCTTCCTTCCTTCCTCCCTCCCTGCCCTTCCTTCCTTCCTTCCTTCCTTCCTTCCTT